>JAAVUA010000351.1:0-101715 GCA_014898875.1 Fusarium miscanthi
AAGCTGAAGTCATGGCGGACAAACAAGATATCGTGACGCCGACACCGGCCCCGGCCCCGGCCCCGCCTTCGAAGGACACCCCCGAAAACACGGCCGCCGTGGACTCGGTCGCTGAGGACAACACCGAACTCCCCAGCAAGACGCATATCAACATCGTCGAGCATGCCCGTTCGGCTGCCCACAAGGAGCGTACCATGACCCTCCGCCAGGGCATCAAGCTCTATCCCAAGGCCATTTTCTGGAGCATCCTCATCTCCACATGTATTGTAATGGAGGGCTATGACATCTCTCTCGTCAATAACTTTTGTATGTGCTGACCGATCCCCTGGTCATTCGTGTGTGACTGCAATCAGATGCCTGGCGTGCGGTGTCAGCATTGATAGCGAGCGAAGTTATAGGTCCATCTCGCTAACCCTTACTACCAGATGCCTTTCCCCAGTTCAACAAGAAGTATGGCGTGCTTGGTGATGATGGAGAATACCAGGTACCGGCTGCGTGGCAAGCTGGTCTGAGTAACGTAAGTCATCTGCCCACAAGTCCTCAGTGTACTCGCTTATCAACAATTCATAGGGAGCCCATTGTGGTGAAATCATTGGTCTTTTCATCAACGGCTGGATCTCTGAACGATTTGGTTATCGTTACACTGTTATGGCCTGTCTTGTCTGTGTAGCTGGCTTCACAACCATCTTCTTTACCGCCCAGAACGTTCAGACCCTGCTTGTTGCTGAGATACTTTGTGGTATTCCGTGGGGTATCTTCCAGACATTGACCATCACCTATGCATCTGAGGTCTGTCCTGTTGCTCTGCGTGGGTACTTGACGACGTATGTCAACTTCTGCTGGGGACTTGGCCAGGAGATCGGCATAGGCGTCATTCACGCCATGCTCAAGCGCGACGATGAATGGGCGTACCGCATTCCATATGCTCTCCAGTGGATGTGGCCCTTGCCGCTCCTCATTGGCATCTTTTTTGCGCCCGAATCGCCTTGGTGGCTGGTCCGGAGAGGTCGCACCCAGGATGCTAAGGAGGCATTGCTTCGCTTGACCAGTCTCGACCGCGAGACTGAATTTGACGCCGACGAAACCATCGCCATGATGGTACATACAACCGCCCTTGAAGAGAAGATCACATCTGGTGCAACTTACTGGGACTGCTTCAAGGGCACCGACCTTCGCCGTACCGAGATCGTATGCATGATCTGGGCCATTCAGAACCTAAGCGGCAATTCATTCTCCAACTATTCCACCTACTTCCTTGAACAGGCTGGACTATCAGCCGACAAAGCATATTCATTTGCCCTTGGCCAGTACGGCATCAATATGGCCGGAGTTTTTGGTGCTTGGGGTCTTATGACTTTGGGTATTGGCAGACGATCCTTGGTTCTCTATGGTCTCTGCGGTCTTTGTTCCATGTTGCTCATCATGGGTTTTCTTGGTTTAGTGCCCGAGGCTCATCGAAGTCAATCATCGCTAGCCACAGGCTGTATGATGATTGTATGGGCGCTGTTCTACCAGTTGACCATTGGAACCGTGTGCTATTCTCTGGTGGGAGAATTGTCATCCCGGCGTTTACAGATCAAGACAGTTGTTCTTGGCCGTAACCTCTAGTAAGTCAAGAAATGTTGTCCTCAGTTGGTGTTCAGCTATGATGGAGCTGTTGTTACTGAGAGCTAACCGCATTTGACAACAGCAACGTCGTGGGTATTATCAACAGCGTTTTGACTCCTTATATGCTCAACCCCACGGCCTGGGATTGGGGTAATTATGCGGGATTCTTCTGGGTAAGAGCCACTTGGCCACTCCATAGCACATACTCCTCGTGACTGACGAGAAAAATAGGGCGGTATTTGCTTCCTGTGCATCATCTACACCTTCTTCCGCCTACCAGAGCCAAGTGGGCGCACATTTGCGGAGCTCGACGTGCTTTTTGAGCGAGGTATCAGTGCAAGGAAGTTCGCGTCTACTGAGGTGGATGTATTCCATGAGACCGTGGAGGAGAATGTCATGAATCGGTACGAAGAACTCGCGGACGCACCCTCCGAGAAGGTCCACGACAAAGCATAGGCTGGCAGATTGTAACTGCTCAGCCCCATATGCACTCTGACCCCAGTGCAAGAGATGAATAATGTTGTTGAGATGATTATACTCTAACCGTGCAGATATCCCAGCAAAGCATCACAGGTTCAGCCGAAATGTGCCGCATGCAAGATGAAGAGATCTTGGTAAGGGGAAATCTCGGATCTTGGTCGGCATTGACATTTGCCTTGGCACTTGCATCACATAGGCGTTGGCGTTTGGGAGTATATTCCATATCCTATGGACTTGCAAAATGTAGTTGCAAAAAACGAGAGGCTTCAGTATGTGATTTAGTTGAAGACGTCACGATAATTGACCTAATGATTCCCTTGTGGTAGATGCTGTATTTCTTTTGGTATGAATATGGCCGGTGTTTGAAGCCCCCATGTTTTGGTAATTTCTGTTTGAAATGTTCGATGGCCACTCCCATAAACCAATCGAGGTTTCTGCGCTCAATTACCTTGTGGGTTCTTGCAAAGATAGTATATACCGCAGCCTGAAGCTTGTGTGATCCAGCAACGGCATATTTATTGCAGTTGTAGAATACACGGGACCGGGCCGGTCACGAGGACGGAACCGGTGCAGAGGAAACGCGCGTGTTTGTGGGTGTCATAGAGGTAGAGCCCAGTACCTGAGGCATAGACTCGGCGACGCAGTCAGGGCTAAAGTGAGCATAAAGACAGTAGTGGGAGTGAAATCTGGACAAGCGGAGAGACAATGGGCTTCGAGCTTCGAAGGGCGCTGTCCTGTCCGTATCCTAAGAGCGGACCCGCTGGTACAGACAGGCCCAGCGGAAGACCCAGAATGGGACGCGTGGTGAAGAGGCCGGAGTCGACCGGACAGCTGGAGGATAAATCGCAGTCGTTGGAAGCAGGCCAGGGCCGGATTCAGTTGCCGGCGGTTGATGGGAGCTTTCTTTTCTTTTCTCGCTCCTTTCTCGGTGTGGCCTCATATATAAGCTGATTCCACCAGATATATGGGTTTGTACCAGTGGTGGTATAGAAATTGCCGTTGAAGAGTATAAATTTAAGAAGGTTCGTACCGGCCGTTGAAAAGAGTATCGTCAAATACCGGTTTTATCTAGGTAGTGATGAATCGAATGCGGACGAACTGGGCTCTTGACATGTGCAAGGTGCTTTGAACCGTCTGCATGTGTCCATATTGCTTGACAAGGATCCATCTAGATCCCGGGTTTCAAGCGGCCTTGATGGATTTGGGGTCCTAGCTTTGTACTCAGATCATACTATCCCAAAGCGATAGGCAATTGGTGACAGAATAATATCCGTTCTTTGGATGCGGAAACGGCAATTCGATCTTATCGACTCGACTGGATAAATTGGTGGACCATGGTCATTGTCGTGTGTATTTAGAAATGAATTATGATGGACGAAAGGAACAAGACCCAACATGGTAAAGACAGAGCCGAACCTAGAACCGCCTCAGGCGCACCACTCAGCTTGAGGCGTTTCTTTAGGAAAGAAGGAACGACCTTGACCTTGACTCTAAAAGAAACAACAGGGCGGGTTTCATTTCTTACACAGACAGCTGCGTTAACTTGGCACTAGGTAGGTAAGGCTAGGTAGGACTTTACATATTATCCTCGACTTGGCATATTTTATTACCTACCTTACCTATAGAGCCTAAATGGCAGTTGACAGAAGCAGAGTAGGTAGCCACTCTCCTACCTTTTGACTCACAATTCTAGAGTCTGTGTCATCGTTAAACGAGTCTTTCTTTCTTTCTAGGTAACTACTAAGGTAGCCAAGAGTCATACATGGCAACCTACTACCTACCTAAGTAAGGTAGGTAGATACCAGAGAAACATCCCGGGAAGGATCAAAATATTATGGCTTGAGCGCCTGTGACTGCCATTCTTCACACGCCGATGTCCGGGGTAACCCCACTAGAATTTCACGGGCAGCAGAAGCCCACCGAGAAATGCCCTGATCAAGGTGAGCTCATTCTGTGGGAGATGCTTAAAGCCCCCATAAATTAAGGGTCTCGATCCCGTTTCCAGTGTATGATTGGACAGCAGCTCCCATAGCCCAGCTCCGAAGAGGCCCGATCGCCAAAATGTACGTTAGACACCACGCTTTGCCTAGGTACCTACCTAGTCACACTCCGCCATAGGATAGGATCGCCTCAAGTGATCCAACTTCTCCTCCCACGCCTTTTTATTCTCCTCCCCTTTCTCCTCCTTCAACCTCCTCCCAGTCATCAATCCATCTCTCATCATCACCTTCACAATGCTGTCCACTCTCCGAGTCGCCAGCCGCCGGGCTGCTCGTCCTGCTCAGTTCAACCTGGTTGCCATTCGCGCTGCCTCCCACTGGGCCAACGTTCCTCAAGGCCCTCCTGTATGAAGCTCCCTCACTGCTGGCGCACCTCTCCTGTATGAACTCATGCTAACCTCTCGCAGGATGTAAGTTGAATCAACCATTTCTGAGCTTAGCGCGAGATCCTGTTGCTAATCAATTGCTTGTTTTGTTCTGTACCTACAGGCCATTCTTGGTACGTACAACGCCCGCTCTATGCGATGCGCCCCGTGTCTCCGAATACGGGGCGTTTTGCGCCAAAGACGAATCACTTCACCACCATGAATATCGATGTTAACTTGTCTCTCCAGGTATCACTGAAGCCTTCAAGGCCGACAAGAACGGCAAGAAGATCAACCTGGGTATGTTGCGACGTCATCCCCCACCATCCGAATGCGGAGGTTTCTTGCGATTTCTCGACCTCATTCTGACCCGAATCCCATACAGGTGTCGGTGCCTACCGTGACGATGCTGGCAAGCCCTACGTTCTGCCCTCTGTCCGTGAGGCTGAGCTCAAGGTCGTCGATGCCAAGCTGAACAAGGAGTACGCCGGAATCACTGGTGTTCCTGAGTTCCCTCCAGCCGCCGCCAAGCTGGCCTACGGTCCCAATAGCCCCGCCCTTGATCGCATCACCATCACCCAGACCATCTCTGGTACTGGTGCCCTCCGTGTCGGTGCTGCTTTCCTCCAGAAGTTCTTCCCTGGCGAGAAGAAGATCTACATCCCTACCCCCTCATGGGCTAACCACAAGGCCGTCTTCAACCATGCCGGTCTTGAGGTCGAGCAGTACCGCTACTACGACAAGAAGACCATCGGCCTTGACTTCGAGGGTCTGATTGCTGACGTCAAGGGTGCTCCCAACGGCAGTGTCTTCCTTTTCCACGCTTGCGCTCACAACCCCACCGGTGTTGACCCTACCCAGGAGCAGTGGAAGCAGATCTCTGACGTAGTCAAGGAGAAGGGTCACTTCGCCTTCTTCGATATGGCTTACCAGGGCTTTGCCAGCGGTGACACCGACAAGGATGCCTTCGCTGTCCGCTACTTCGTTGAGCAGGGCCACAACATTGCCCTGTGCCAGTCTTTCGCCAAGAACATGGTACGTTAAACAAATTCACATGTGATTTCTAAGACTAAGAAAAGAAAAGCCAGCTAACAATCTCATAGGGTCTCTATGGTGAGCGTATTGGTGCCTTCTCCATCGTCTGTGCCGATGCCGACGAGAAGAAGCGTGTCGACTCTCAGCTTAAGATCATTATCCGACCTCTGTACTCCAATCCTCCCATCCACGGTGCCCGCATCGCCTCCGAGATCCTCAACAGCCCTACTCTCTACAAGCAGTGGCTCGGTGAGGTCAAGCAGATGGCTGACCGCATCATCACCATGCGTGCCCTCCTCAAGGAGAACCTTGAGAAGCTCGGTTCCAAGCACGACTGGTCTCACATCACCAGCCAGATCGGCATGTTCGCCTACACCGGCCTGACTGCTGATGAGATGACTCGCCTTGCTGAGGAGTTCTCCGTCTATGCTACCAAGGACGGCCGCATCTCTGTCGCTGGCATCACTTCTGAGAATGTCGGTCGTCTTGCCGAGGCCATCTACAAGGTCAAGGGTTAAATACGAAATGATTAGAGCATAAAATGAGAAGGATATGCATCCAGTGACTACACTGCTTTGAAAAAGCGATTACTCGTATGCAAAAAGACAGCTACGACCATGAAAGCTGTCGGGGCGGATAGATTTGAAAATACCCCAAGTCTAGGGTCCAAGTCTAGTATCAGACTTGGAGAACTAATAACGAGACGAAGAGAACCTGAAAATACATGTACGAGTAACCTATATAGAAGACGTTCTATGCGTCTGCTACCCCTCCAGCACCTCGTACTGAGTTTGGACATGTGACGATATATGCATTCGATCTAAGTAGGTATTAAGTCTAAGTTATGCTAGCAATTTGCGCCGCCCTTGTGCCATCATTATCTTTCATACAGCGCGAGTATACTGAAACACCACGTGTCTCACAATTACCACCCCTTGTTAACCCTGGTTCAGTCGGTCCAGGTCTCTTTTCACTTCATCCATTTGTCTCGCCATGTCCCGATACACCCTCGACATCTCCCTCATCTTCCTCTCCTTTGTCTCTCCGCCATCAACCCCGACGCCGTACTCTCCCAACTCAGCCTGCAGACCGCGGATGCGCTCCTCGCCTCGCATCCTAGCATCGCGCAAGTGTGCACCATAGTTCTTTAGAGCAGCAACTGCTTCGGGTGTGTAGACCGCGCGGCGCACAGAGGCAGCAGCCAAAGCAGCATCGGCGTCGTGGCGACGAGCTTGAAGGGCGACATCTGTGGCGCGGAGCTCAAGACTGCGGGCTACAACGCCGTGCTTTACTTCAAGAGTGCGGACGAGGAGACTCAAAGCATTGCTTGCGGACTGGAGAAAAGTTGTCAACACGGCCAGGGACCGTAACCGGTGAGTGCTCAGATCTGCTTCTGCAGCTGTGAGGTCAGAACGCCAGGACGTGAGGGTAGCTGGCAGCGAAGTAATATGTCGATGGAGAAAGGACGGATTCGTAGACGGGTGGGCGATTCGTGCAAGACCTAATGCCCAGGTCCGTAGATTCGATGCGATGACTGGCGCAAGAGCTGGAAGGAGAGTCTCAAGGTCTGAAAGGGGAGGATGGGCGAATAGGAGCTGGAGGGTATCTTGAGGAAGATGCGGATTGTTGGCGTCGAGAAGTGGAGGGAGGATGAGAAGAAGGTCAAGTAGAGGCTCCGGCAGCGAAGTTTGTTGCTGTAGTTGCGATCTTGACTCTGTAGGCTGTTGATTTTGAGGTGCTCGTAGGCGGGAGGAAGCTCTTGTTGCGGGCGGTGTGCTTGATGGTGTTGCTGATGAGATGGCGCGAGTTAAGAGATGTTGTTTCGCACAGACAAGACGCCTGCGGTTGAGTTCCTATGCCTCAAGTCAGGATACGAAACCGCTATTAAAACCATAACCATGGAGTAGCTCACCTCTCGAACCGCAGCCCGCTCTTTAGCTCTGGGATCCTCCTTAGTCGATCCATCAGGATTAAGTACAAGATTAGTAAGTTTATTATAGAGATTCGCAAAATCAGGATTATTCTGAAGAACAGATTCTTCCACAGGAGGAAGCATGGCCATCGTACATGAGATCAGATCAGGTCAGATCCCGCTGTCGACAAATACTCATTGCTTGCTTGCTCTGTTGATAGTGAAAGCTGTAGTGGATCCCATCGCGAAGACACCACGAAATCACCTGATTGGGCAATTGCCTCAAGTTGAATGGCCCATGTCTCCGGCGCCGGAACATCACGCCCCTCCGAACAACTACAGCCCAAAAATCTCAACTCCAAAGGGTTATTGGTATCGTCGACGATCAGCGCATTCTCGAAGGGGGCACTCCGCGCTCGAAAATTTCCGCCCGCCTCGACGTCAATTGAAGACCAATGTCTCGTGCATGACCAGGAAATCACACTCCGAGACTCGATAACGAATATCATGGCGTCCTGGCCCCCCGCTCGACCGGCTCTGAGGGCCCTGGCCTCATCATCATCATCGACAGCGACTCCCGCGCGGCTATTCAGCACAACTCTTCCTCAGAAGACCAAGACAATCAAGTCACATCTTCTACCCAACCGTCTAATCCCCCCATACCCCTATGGGGAGCGAAGAGTCTACAAGCAGTCCAACAAGGGTCTATACGGCTCAGCGAGAATTCGCTTTGGTAACACTGTTGCGGAAAAGTACAACAACAAGGCCCGTCGATTCTGGCGTCCAAATGTTCACGTCAAGGTCTTCAGGCTACCTGCCATACAAGCCAACGTCAAGACCCGCCTCACACTCCGAGTTCTCAAGACCATCCGCCGAGAGGGTGGTCTCCAGGAATATCTTCTCAAGAGCAAGCCCGCCAGGATAAAGGAGCTTGGCCCTGGTGGCTGGAACTTGAGGTGGCTACTCATGCAGTCTAAGGATATTCAGAAGCGGTTTAACGAGGAACGTATTGCTCTGGGTATGCCGCCCAAGGAGATTGAGGACCGGGATGATATTATTCAGTATGCGCTCGATTTCGCTACTCCAGGGGCCCTAAGCAAGCGTAGCCAAGCGACGCTGGGCGAACTTCTGGCGCAGGAGTTTGTGTTGGGTGACGAGGACTTGGCTGAATTGGAAGGCATTCAAGAGCTGTCAGATGAGGACGAGGCCCTGTTGTTTAAGGAGCTCGATGCAGAGATGGAAGCCAGGAAGACACAAGGCGAGCAAAAGATTACAGTGTAAAATGTCTTCTGTATAATATGTACCAAAACCCCTCATTTTCAACGCCTTCCAACCATTGTATCACCAACCTGCCAGAGCCACGATAGAAAAAACTTTTTTGTTCATGCTATCATTTCAATGGCTGCTACATAGTCCAAACATGGTATCACTTTTAATCTAGAAACGGAGATCCCAGCCAATCTTGGGGCCCAACTTGGGCAGCTCATCAGCGACGCTCTGCACGTCCTTGTCACCACGGCCACTCAGGCAGATGACAATATCCTCGCCCTTCTTCATTGTCTTGGCAAGCTCAATGGCACCAAAGATACCGTGAGCAGTCTCAAGAGCAGGAATGATACCCTCAAGCTGACTCATGAGCTTGAAGCCAAGGAATGCCTCAGCATCAGTGGCAGCGATAAACTTGGCTCGCTCGTTGTCTTTCCAAGAGCTCAGCTCAGGTCCGACACCGGGGTAATCAAGACCAGCGGAAACGGAATGTGTCTCGGTGATTTGACCGTGCTTGTCCTGGAGAACATATGTCCTCACACCATGTAAGACACCTTTGGAACCACCAGTGAGAGTAGCACTATGTCTGGCGGTGTCAACACCGTCACCGCCTGCCTCAACACCCAGAAGCTTGACAGTAGGCTCATTCTCGAAGGGGTAGAACATGCCGACAGCGTTACTGCCACCACCAACACAAGCCACAACAGCATCAGGAAGCTTGCCTCGCTTCTCGAGCATTTGTTGCTTGGTCTCGTTACCGATCACTGACTGGAAGGTTCGGACAATGGTAGGGAAGGGGTGAGGTCCGATGGCAGAACCGATGATGTAGTGGGTAGTATCCAAGTCAACGACCCAAGCGCGGAGGGCCTCGTTGACAGCGTCTCGAAGAGTCCTACTGCCAGCTTCGACAGCAACAACCTTGGCGCCGAGAAGTCGCATACGGAAAACGTTGAGGGCCTGTCGTCGGACGTCCTCCTATTCAATGCATTAGTGACGATATTTGACTCAGTGAATAGGCTTGAACTTACAGCTCCCATGTAAACTGTGCACTCCATGCCGAACTTGGCACAAACAGTAGCGGTAGCAACACCGTGCTGACCGGCACCAGTCTCAGCGATAATGCGCTTCTTTCCCAGTCTTCGAGCAAGGAGAAGCTGTCCCAGAGCGTTGTTGATCTTGTGACTACCAGTGTGGTTCAGATCCTCACGCTTGAGCCAGATGTTGGCACCACCAGCGTGCTCAGTGAGTCGCTCAGCCAAGTGCAAGTGGCCGGGTCGCCCCATGTACTCATAGTAAGATCGGTATTCCTCCCAAAAAGAAGGGTCGTCCTTGATCGCATTGAATCCATCCTCCAGTTGTGACAGGCAGTCCATCAGACTCTCGGGAACGTACTGACCACCGAACTCGCCAAATCGCTCGGGGATCTTGCCGTGAAGAGCAGCGAGCTGGGCAACCAGAGCGCTGTCCTCCTCGGCAGTGATATCGGCATCTGTGACAGTGCCACTGACGGTAACGTTCTCGCCGCTAGGCTCCTGAGCACCAGCGACAGCCTCAACAAGGCCGACCTCTCTTGTGTTCTCATCGGAATCGCGACCTGATAGGTAGGCACAGTACTTCTCGACATCGGCAAGAGCCTGGCCTGGAGCGGCGTTCTTGATGGTGGTGATGATCTGACTGCCGACGACGACACCGTCTGACAAAGTAGCGACACTTAGGAAGTGCTCTCGAGTGCTGACGCCGAAACCGACAGCGGCGGGCTTGTTGCCGCTGTACTTCTTCACTCGCTCCAGAAGGTCGGGAAGGTTCGCGTTAAGAGTGCCGGTAGCGCCAGTGACGCCCATGCGGGAAACGACGTAGATGAATGAATCGGCGAGCTGGCAGAGAATCTTCATTCGGGTATCTGATGTAGCGGGAGCGATAAGAGGAACATATGAGAGTCTATGTATGGAATTAGCATTGCAATTAGGTCGATTTGAACGTTTTGACTCACCGGCCCTTGTTGCAGAGCTTTCGGAAGGAAATGGCCTCCTCGGGAGGCAAGTCTACGACGATGAAGCCATTGATACCGGAGGAGTGACAATCCTGGAGCAGCTTCTCCTCACCGTAGCTTAGGAGAGGATTGTAGTATCCCATTAGCATTACGGGGGCCTTGAGACCGCGAGATCGGGCCTCCTTCACCATCGCCAGTGTGGACTCGATTGTGACGCCATTCTCGAGAGCGATCTAAACCAGTCAGCTCCTGCTTAATCGAAGCGATTGAGGCTGTACGAACCGTGTTGGCAGTTTGAATAGTAGGACCATCGGCAATTGGGTCGGTGAACGGCGCACCGACTTCGATAACGTCTAGAGTTGCAACTCGATTAGTACAGTACAGTTCACAGGCGTCATTGAGCCGAGGAAGACTTACCGGCGCCACCCTTCTCGAGAGCCAGGAGGATGCTGGGTGTGTCCTCGGGCTTGGGGTAGCCAGCAGTGACGTAAGTTACCAGCGCAGACTGTTTAATCGAAAATAGTCATTGTCAGTTTCTTTGTTCTTCCAGCAAAAGTTGGTTTTCTCGCCGTTTTACCCCGCGGAGGGGCAGTCATGACGGGAATTTGGTTACTGACCCTGTTCTGCTCCTTGCAGCGCCTAAAAGTCTGTTTGATAGCGTCCATCGCGAATTGTTTATCGACTCTGGTCCTAGAAATGATATGGAGATTGGAATGAGGAAATTCCTAGGGAGGACGTGGTGATCTTTAAAGCAAGAAAGAACGGAAGAATTGAGGCGAGGGCTGTTTGTTGATGACTGCCCACGTTCGCACTCTCCGCCACCGATTCCGGAAGAACGAGTTCCGCCACCTGCAATTTGAGCCATTGCACTCGTTAGCTCCTTCCCGCTCATGCAAGTCGCCCGCAGGTGCATATTCCGCCCACACTCCGCCCTGCATCAAGCATCGCAGCACCCACTTCGGCTCCGGAATTCCCTAATTGGGTAATCGATCAACATAGCATTGGATGGAGCTTTGGTTGCATTCTCAGGGTCTTGCATCATGGCATCTAAATCGTGTGACATATCTTCTGCTCCTACAGTAGGTATGTAAGCAATTACGGACGCTACGATTGGGTGTTTTCTAGCATTTACCTTTGCTGCAGTCAGTCATCATGCACATGAAGACCAAGGCACATATGAGGGAGTCTCTTTGTCGAGCAGCTCCGACGCCAAGCATCTTGAAACAAAGAACCGCATGTAGGGCTGAATCAGTATCAGGAATGACCTATTTCGATCAGAAGCAGAACAAACTTTGACAGATCAAAGGGAGTCTACGCATTGTTGTACAGTCTCAACAGCCATGCATTCATCACGTATGCATCACACCCACATCACCGCCACTATGCGTAGCCAGATTTGCGATTGTAGCCTTCAATTTGTTGTTTATATGTCATTCTGGGGCTAGAAACAATCTGGTTGAAATCATGACCACAAACAATGCAGAAGACGAACCAGACCCAAGACTATTCCTTGGACACAAAACATAGACTAAGTATCCAACGACCACTCCCTTTTTTTCCTTTCCCTTCTGGATATCAATTGAGAAACATGTGAAATAGATATGAGTTGCCCCCATGTCCAAGATACGTTATATCAACGCCTTCCGTGTAGTCATCGCTTCATGCACTTGAAAAGGATCGTCTCTCTCGGCGCGGGACCAGCCAGGGCCAGAGTAATAAAAAAGAAACTGCAAGGGGACTCATCCTTCAACTGACTATCGGGCTCCAACACTCCTAGTGTTTGCCGCTTGCCGTGTCTAAGTAGCCGTAGGAGCTGCTTCTTTGGTGACCGTCCACCTGTGTAGCACGGGCCCCTGTTGCACCGGACATGAACTTCTCCTCATGCCTGCTTGTATCTTCTCTGTAGTGATCTATCTCGCCAGAGGAGGACCCGAAACGAGGAAAGTGTGTCGCTCCATCGGGGTTGGCGTGATCATAATGTCCGACACGAGGACTCAAGCCCGGTCTGTTGTCTCCAGTATAGCGCATACCACCTTCAGCGCGGCCCTTGTCTGGTGAGACCATGCCGACAAGTGTCCACACTGTGCCAATAAGGACAACAAGTACATACACTAGAAGGATACCGGTAGAGATAAGAGCATCTTGGATCAGCTTGCCGTGAAGCCAATCTGTAACTGCCTTGACAGCCCCCGTGACCTCATCAGTAGTGGCGGACGACGGGGATGCCAGGAACGTGTTAAGCTCCGAGTCACCTTCAACAGAGTCCTTCGCACCCTCGCTGAAGGTATTGTTTTTGAAGAGTGGGAAGTTGACCTGGGCGTGGTCATGAACCCAGGTGAGTCCCTTTTGCACGCTCTCGATCTTGATACCGATGACACAGTGAAGGACTGTCTTGATAGGGTCAAGGAGGATGGTTCCCTTGAAGACAGTGTTGAGTCCATCATTCATGGTATCAATGAATGTGTTGAGAGTGTCGTTGACAGCATCCGTGGCGTTGGTAACATAGCCAAGGACGTCGTTGTTGATTTCACTGTTGAAACCAGTGATCACGCCGTTGGCATCATGAGCCCATTCAGCCGAAACACTTTCGAGGTTCTCAACAACATCGTCAGCAAATGCGCCAACTTGACCTGCGAGGGCAGGCACTTGGTCTCTAATCGCCTTGAGAAGAAGCCACTGGCAAAAGCAAGAGAAGAAGCCAGCGATTGCAAGAGACAGGATGAAGAGGGCTGGGACGGATGTGGCATAAGCGATAAGCCATCGTACAAGGATCTGTCGCTTGCCCTTGAAGTACGAAGCGATCTTGATGCCCGCAGTAGCCGTCATGGGTCGAGACGCAATGTAGACAATGTCCATAGGGTCATACGAGTTTTGAGCGATAAGGCGAGCATGCTGCTGTTGTCGCCGCCAGCGTCTAATCTCAAGCCAAGCCATGGGAACAATGGCGGCGAGAGCGAGAATAATCAAGACAGCGATGAAGATGGTTCGAGCTTTGTGGATAAGTTCGAACAGGTTATTGAAGAAGTCGTTGAGAGCAGTGTTCTCAGAACAGAAGGTCAGCTTCTTCTTCTGGGCGAGAGGAAAGACATCTCGATCGAATTTGTAGTTGCCGTAGGTTTCGTTGAGGGCTTTGCGGACGAAGTCGAACGGGATCGAGATGGCTTGCTCTGTCAAGTTCTGGACTTCTCGGAAGTCAGGGAGATCGTCTTCCAATTTACGGACATCCTTGACGAAATCTTCGGACTTGATGTCAAAATCCTTTAGTTCCTTGACGGGGCTGGAGAAGTCAACCTTGGGGATATCGGGAACAAGGTCTCCAAAGACAGAGTCTTCAATTCCCTTGGTGACCTTGTTAATGCCGTCTTCAAGTTCCTTGGAGAGACTGTCTATCTTTTCCACAGCCTTGTCAATCACGCCGTTGAACTTTTCAGTTGCCCCTTCAGTGACGTCGGCGACAACATCCAGACTGCCGTGGACCATGGCGGTAATCAGGCACACGTAAGTAGCAGTTAGAAAGTTGATGTAGAACACGATCATGTTCTTGACGCCGACAAGGACCAGGTCGAGCAAGTACACCATGGCGTCAACTGATTTCTCGATTCCAGAGGCTGCAAGTTCGTTCACGCCCCTAGAGAGGTAATGAGGCATGGAGGCCATGGCGCTGCCAACATCTTCGACTTTGGTACAGGCGGAGAGGGCTTTGACTTTGGCATCTCCGACGTTTTCTTTGAGGTCCACGATGAGGATCATGACTCGGACCAGGACCAGGATGAGGAGAATTGTCCAGCGATTCATCCATATTTGAGAGAGCCTTGCCCTGAGGCTGAGGTAGGGAGTAATATTTGGAGCGGTATCGGCTCTAGCTTCTTGAACTTTTCGCATCTCGGTCATTTCGAATGATTCTGACCGGAGGGAGTTGGGTACGGCCGGGTAGACCGGCGGGTCGTCGTTTTCTTTCCGTGAGGAGAACATCTTGAATCTATGTTTGTTGGTAAATTCAAACGATTAAGTTTGTATGAGATTGTATAAGGAGAAAAATGTGAAGACCGAGGGAAGACGAAGCTGGGTTCGAGTGAGATGTGATGATGATTTACACGGCGAAGGGACAAAGATTAATTAGATAAAGAACCGAAGGTGAAAGATGAAGGAAATGGGACAAAGGAAATGACGGCCACGAGCAAAAAGTATTTACAGTCTATCGTCTATGATTCCATGCTGATTGTTCAAGGTTGAAGTGCGATTGTGTATAAGTGAAAGAGAAGGCCGAACAATAGAACAATAGGAAGGGGAATAGCAACAATAAGAGAGGGTGATTGAGAAAGCTTTGACGCAAAACATACCTGACTCACTCCACAAATAGAGTATCCAATGAATAACAAATTCCAATAGAAATCAGCTGTAACAGAAACGTCCTCGACAGTTCTGGCGGCAGCGCTTAGAGTACGAGAGTGAGGTTGAGTTGAGTGAGCTAAGCGCCCGCCTATACCGGTGACCAGTCACGTTGCTGGCAAAGGCCTGAACACAAACTGTTCTGAAACTGAGCCAAGAGTAAACGGACCGCAAGTATATAGAGGTAGGTATCGTTCGTAGTAGATTTACAGCTGAGGCTGAGCCTGAGTTGAGTTGAGTATACAGTTGGGCTGGCTATAGGTGCGAGGTTGTTTGGCTTGTCGCTTTGAGTAGCCCAGCCGCCTCAAGCATGGATTGAATGTTATAGGCCGCTCCGTAGAGGACTTGCACAATGCGCAAGGTACTGTAGGTTGCACTGTACTCGCAATATCACAGCATCAACTGCAGCAGCCTCCAAGTGAATGGGGTGCGAGTTGAGGTATAGATATATAGTGACTCACGCAAAGTGCAAGGGGAACACCGTGGAGCGATAAGTTGAGTGGTGCCCAGCATTCCAAACCTCACCATCAGTTGGCGGCGAAGAACATGGGCATATAACTGATGGGAAGACGGCACATCTTGGTAGTCCAAACGGGTGACGCCATTGCAGGCTGTTTCCCATGAAACCCTAGCCTGGAGCCATGAGCGCAGTGGCGGAGTTGTCGACTGATTCCGATATGCTGGCTATTTGGCTAATGCAACTGCGCCGTAAATGCCATCGTGTAGGTCACTAGAGAAAGCAGGGTCCTCCGAGAAGCGATTTCAAAAGGCTATGATCATCACCAGAACATTTCTTGGTGGTGAATGTTTTCGAGTTGGCGCACCAGGATGTTGTCAGAGTTGCCAGGGCTGGCAGCCAATCAAGCTTCCAAACAGGGGCCTCTTCACCGTTGAAGCCCCTGGACCCTGGTAAAGAGCTTCCCTGCCCTGTAGCCCAAATAGGTTTAAGGATCTCTCTTCGGGGCTCTCGTTGACAGGGGTTCACGTGGCCGGTAGCCGCCGATCTCGTCCAAATGAATCGCCACTTGGTGAGTTGTAGTTGAAACAGGATTTTCTGGAAAGAGTCACGGGTTGGCTGGATTTGTTTCTGATCATCGTCTTGCATATTCTGAAACTTGGTCAGCGGTGAGATATGGCCAGCGCCAGGCCAGGTGAACAGGCGAACAAGTGAGTGAGGTGTTTAAAGATAGATACCTACTAAGATAGAGTTTGTAGTCAAAGCTCTTGAGCCGTACCTAGTAGTCAAGTTGGGCTGAAGAATATGATGTCATATGGCGGGGGGTTCATTCATCTTGTTTTCCCCTGGTTCAACAGCCTGTGTTATTGGTGACCTGACGAAAGGTGCCGAGCAACAAGCAAATAATTCCTCATCTTGGGAGGACTCAAAATAGACATCGAGTTCTTGATGTTGCGAAGTGCTTTGTGTATCGAGCCATCGGAGAGTGGTCGCGCCTTTGGTCGATCCAGTGTAAAACGATTGGTTGCGGTTACAGCCGCTGGAAGCTCTTTTGGCGCGTAGTGAAACGGAACCCACTGAAAGCAGAACGTCCAGTTACAAGTTGAGCAGCCAACCATTGGATCCCAGAAGAAGAGCTTAAAATGACGAGGCTCCTTTTTTAAAAGCAATGGATCCTTTCTGTTGTCACGTCGAAATACGCTTAGACAAACAATTGTCAGTCGATAAAGAGTGTGTGTTGCCTGTGGCAGTGAGCAAGTTTGAACATATCCACATTCTCGAAGTCATTTTTCTGCTTATTCGGTGGAAACAACAGGGAGAAACAACTTTAACATGCTGTCCTTAGAGTTCGCTAGCATTCTTTTAAGAGGAGGAACCCTTCTTCGGTCGCTTTAGTGCAGCAGACGATTCAGCCAAAGCCTCGCACCCCAAACTTGATGTGCATGGATAATACCTGTGCGTCGCAAGGAAGGTCTATAAGGCAGCCACATGTGCTTTGCTGCTTTATAACAGAAAACTAAATGCGTAAAGGGTTTCGGAAATTCGCCATGGTAGACTGGCTTGGATTGGTAGGTAGGTAGTCACAGTTCTCCTCTATCTCAAGAAGGTTCAGTGAGGCCCAATAACAACTGGTAAGACCAGGCATTTTAAGCCATGTTGCTTCATTTGACATAAATAACAACTCAGCTTGTCCAGATACATGACTGTAACCTCATAGGCTCCTTTGACAGTCATATGGAGGTGTGTTTTCGTGCCTTTTGTCCAACCTCTCTGGCCTCTTCTGTTCTCGTAAACTACTAAGCCCATTCCCCAGCATGCCCAGTCTTCAGAGACAGAGAGGCACGATTGTGTCACCCTGCAGTCACTGATGCGCATATTTTCCGCGCGGGGTACATTAGTAGGTACGCACTCCTTGATAACAGCTCATTATAAACGGTGTTGTGTGATTCTGATACACAATTTGCAAACAAACTTGAGAAATTACTTCCATCTTTTTCTTCCGTACGGCCACGAGCATCAGAAATCATGGCCGCCGCAGCAGTGTCTGACCAAACTACCGACCTGAGCAAGCAGTATGACACTCCCCTCGGCCTCGCTCACTCAACTATGCAAGTCCTCAAGGACAGAATCAAGCTCCATTATGATCTTGCAAGTGACTACTATTTGAGTTTGTGGTACAGGAAACCCAATCTACCTTCCAGAAAGCTTAGCGATTGCTGATCCACTGGCTTACTAGGGGCGAGCATATCCATCACGGATACTGGCCAACAGCAGAGTCTGAAGCCACGCAGACAAAGGAGGAAGCTCAAGCCAATCTAATTCAGCTCCTTCTCGACATTTCAAAGCTTCCATCTAACAGCTCGGTTCTTGATGTTGGCTGTGGTATCGGTGGAACATCGCGGTACCTCGCTTCCAGACATGGTAGTTCTGTGACGGGCATAACCATCTCGAGAAAACAAGTCGAGATCGCAAATCGCCTGACCAAAGCTGCTATTGGAGAGACCCCTTCGTCTGATGTGCCAGACGACAATGGCTTCACCAAACTCGGCGAGGACAAAGTCAAATTTCTCGAGCTTGACGCCGAGAAGATGGGCGACTTCTTCAGCGACCAGCAGGGCACCTTTGATGCAGTATGGATAAGTGAAGCTCTTAGCCATTTTCCAAACAAGGCGTTATTCTTTGAGAATGTGATGAAAGTACTCAAGCCTGGAGGCAAGTTGGTATTGGCAGATTGGTTCAAGGACGAAGATGTTGACGATGCAACTCTTATCAATGATATCAAGCCTATCGAAGGTATTGTTCCATGCGAGATATTCGTATTCATGTGTTCATGAACTTAAATTGAGTGCAGATGGCATGCTACTCCCGCCCCTCTGTACACAGCAAGGGTACGTCGACCTCGCGAAGAAGGCCGGGCTTGAAGTCTTGTCTGAGCCAAAGGACATCAGCCAACAGGTCCGAAAGACATGGTGCGAACATCTTATGTCTGACTGTTGATCATGAGCTTACACTCATATATTTAGGGACATTACTTGGTCACTTGTGCAGAACCCATCTCTTTGGGCATTTGCGTTTACTCAAGGCCGGGACGGTATTGCTTTCTTGCAGTCATTTCGCGCAATGAGACGAGGTTATGCTAATGGCTCTTTTCGCTACGCTGTCATGGCATTCTATAAGGAAATGGTATGAGGCATAGGCCATGAGAATCCGCGCCATGTCGCCTCAAAATCTGAAGATGGTGGCATCTTATCCTTGATATATCATTAAATGATTCAGAGGTGATATAAGCTGTAAACGACCCTCTCGCAAGTTATCGCAAGTTATCTTATCAGTGGCAAGTTCAGTATTTGTATACGTCAATGCCGATCACGGCTCTGGCAAGCCATTCAGGCACATGGCGCGCTAGCGCTCACGGTTCCAAGTCGGGGCAATCAGGTGATAGCTGTAGCTGCCTAATCTTGGTTCTCGTGGGAGGTCTGCTCGGCGTGACTGTGCCATGAGTCGCTTGGGTTTCGTCTCTGGTAACCATGTTCAAAGACTCGGAAAATTGTGTCACTAGTCAAAATAAGCCTGATATTATCTGGGAAAGTGAGAAAAAAGACACTTCGGATCGTAGCTACATTGCTAGCTAGATCTAGCGACTAAACAGACGTGTTGCTAGAAAGAGGAGCAGACACTCTATCGAAGTCTGAAGCACCGACTCAAAAGATAACGTGAACATAACCAGTGACCAACGAATATTCACCCAAACACGACCGTAACGCCTTCATCATTCTCGACGTGGGATATAGAACCGATTCCACACAGCTTACTCCCAAGCATCACCGAAGGTGTTCTCGCCTGAGTAGGTAATGTATAGGAAACTATACATCATGTCAGCAAGTCGATTTCTCCAATAGTCGTATGGGGGATGTACCCGTCCTCGTCTTTGTGTTCCTCGTAGATGCTGCTCATGAGGGCGGCCGTTGGGGGGAGGACCTCGTCGACGAAGATGAAGATCGCCTTCTCGGGGGAGAGCTTGATTCGCTTGCGGATGACGTAGACGAACTGACCGACGGTCAAATCGGCGGGGACAAGGTACTTCTTCTTGTCGATGGTCGCGATGTCACTCTTCTCGACCTTTTCGCAAATAACCTATTCGCAGCATGTTAGCGTTCTGTCGTGGTAAAAGACACGGACGAAATAAGCGGTCACTGCACGGCTGCACGCGCCCGCCATTCTCTTATTGCCAAGTTGGAGCTCGAACTTGAGTTCAGCCAAAAAGCGACTGATAGATTACGTACGGGAATGCGGTCAGAGTACTTCTGTCGAATGCGCTCGGCCTCAGCCTTGCGCTTCTCGAAGGGATGCTCGTCCTTGAACTTGCTGCGCATGGTGACGGTGGTGGTTGATAAGTTGTAGAGGCGGTAAGAGTGGTATCGATGGTGGAATCAAGCTGCTGGGATGGTTGGCTTGTGGCAGCGGGAAAATCGGGAAAGTATGAAAAGGAAGAAAAAAGGAAGATGGAGTTGGCGATAGATAAGGTAAAATGAGAAAAAGGTTTAGGTTACGACTTGCTTGCGTCAGGCAGAAGAAGTATGAGGAAGAGCAGAGAGTCACAAGCAGAAGGTGGCAGTGGCAGTGGCACAGACACTGGCACACAGATGAGCGGTCGAGGCGGAAGGCAGCAAGCAACTTGGGACCTTACCTAGGCGCAGACAGCTTCAGAGCTGCAGGGAGGACACAGGCACAGGGCAGGCGGCACGCTCACCCAGAAGGGGGGCTAGGCAGGCATCAAGTGGCAGGAGGACAAACAGTGATGGGAGAGAGACAGGCGCGGGGCTATGGGGCTTAACTATAAATGGTCTAGATCAATGACGCTTGGTGAATCACAAGAGGCCCCGCGAGGCAACAATGGCGGGGAAGCAGCAAGTCACGTCGCACTGTCTCGTCACAGGTTCGAGTTTGTGAGGGAACCTTAACAAGCAAGCAATTAATCCCTTGGAATGAGGTCCTCTTTTATGCCGGTCATTAACTCATGACAAAGACGTCGAGTATCTATACCAGGATCCGTGTGACGGGCAACGTTAGAGTGGTTTCAAGGTACAGCGATTCACTATCCGGGAGAGGGTTAGTCTAGGTACCTGATGCATATGCATACTAAGGTAAGCAACTTGAGCTGCAAACGTGCCCATGTCCATCGGCTCCTTTAGGGTTCTTGATGCTGTGAATTACAATTGGGCATTGGCCAAAGTAAATGTTTACGAATGAATCATGACTTGGTTGCCTTGATCATCTCACTGGGGTAGAGTCAAGAAAAACTCAAAGGATTACTAAATCTTGAGCTGTCTTCATCTCGAAGTTCTTTTACGCACTGCGCCATCTTCTGAAAGTTGTTTGCATGATGAAACATGTAGTAATGGTGAAGCAAAGTTTCTCTCTGCTGACCACTCATCACAGCGGGAGTTGTTGGACTTTTGATGAAACTACGATCAGCTTACGGTACCGGGCACAATCCATACCTCTTAGGTAGTTGTGTATATTTGCGAATTATAACTCTTTAGCCCCAATTCAGCTTCTGTATCAAAGAGTCTAGTCAGGAACAATAGCAGTTTCATGTTCTTCAGTGACAGCCCATCAGCGCCACTTCACATGGATACCAGTTATAGATCCTCGGGAGGGGGCCATATTATAGGGTACTAAAATTAAGGGGTCTAAGGATCTACCAAGATACACTAAACTTGCCTAAGTATTTTCGTCACTTATAATGTAAAAGTCCTGAGTTTTCTTGCCTGCCCTTGCCAATGCACCAAACTGAAAGCTTAACAGATGGAGGTCTTCCCTGTCAGCCACACTGCGACATCCACATCACGAGAGAAACCATGCTTATTCTATAGATTTTCTCGAATTTTCCCCAACTGATCTCGTCGCCCGGAGAAGCTCTACACAAATTATAGGAGCAAACGGAGCTACAGTGGTCTAGTACCCCGAGTGGTGCGTTGATTTTGACCGCCCTCGGCACCAGCCGGCCACCGGAGCAGACATTGTCGGGTCCCGCTCACACTACCAAGTCCCTTAGACTCAGTCAGCCAATTGCCGAACATTCGATTCTGACTATCACCCGAGTTCCCAGTCGTTCTCATACAGACTTTGAGCCTAACAAGAGGTCCCTGTACCGTCCTGTCGCATCCTGGCACTCGCAAGTGGCCTCATCCGAAACGCCTGATCGTCGTATTCTTTCTGTCTCTCTTTCTGTATTCGTTCTCGGCCTTCGGCCTTGTTCTGCCGCTACTGCTTCCCGGGTCTTCGGGTTGCATTGTCCAAATATATAATCATGGCTGCCAGACGGTCTTCCCAACGCCTTGCTGCGTACCTTGCATCTCCTTCTACGCGTTTCCCAAGAACCCAATTCACTTCTACGAGACGCTGGCTGTCTAGTTCTGCTGGTCCTAAAGCTTCACGAACCTCTTACTTCAGCTACTCTCCTCTGTGGCTCGCTGCTGTCGCCCTCGGTGCAGTCGTCCCTTTAGCTTACAAGATGGTACATGCGTTTCCTCAGGTAACAGAAGCTCAATTGCTAACTCTATTGCTCTCAGGCTGAAATGGAACCTATCAACGCCGACCCCTCCACTCTCGCCGACCGCGATGCCCAGAAGAAGCGAGAGTCTGGCGTCAACGAGGACTCGCCTATGCGCCTACGCATGGAAAAGTTTATTCGGGAGCAGCAGGCTCTGATTGTCGCTGAGCTCGAGAGAGTTGATGGCAAAAATTTTCGCAAGGACGAGTGGGAGCGCCCCAATGGCGGCGGTGGCACAACCTGTGTTCTTCAAGAAGGCAACGTCTTCGAGAAGGCTGGTCTTGGCGTGAGTGTCGTCTATGGCTCGCTCCCCAAGCCTGCCATTGAGAAGATGCGCGCAAACCACAAAACCATGGACCCCAACATGGAGTCGATCGACTTCTTCGCTGCAGGCCTCAGCATGGTTCTGCATCCTTACAACCCTATGGCCCCTACGGTCCACCTTAACTACCGATACTTTGAGACAGCCAACCCCGACGGTACATCTCAAGCTTGGTGGTTCGGTGGCGGCTGTGATTTGACACCCTCTTACCTCTTCGATGAGGATGCCATTCACTTCCACAAGACGATCAAGGCAGCTTGCGACGCTCACGACAAGGACTACTACCCACGATTCAAGAAGTGGTGCGATGAGTACTTCTACAACAAACATCGAGGCGAGGCCCGTGGTATTGGTGGCATCTTCTTCGACGACCTCGATGAGACCGAGCGCGATCGCGAGAACACCTTTTCCTTTGTCCAGGACTGCCTCAAGGCCTTCCTGCCCTCTTACATCCCCATTATCGAGAAGCGCAAGGATATGCCCTACACTGAGGCAGAGAAGGATTGGCAGCAGCTGCGCCGTGGCAAGTATGTCGAGTTCAACTTGGTGCACGACCGTGGTACAGCATTTGGCCTGAACACCCCTGGATCAAGGGTCGAGAGTATCCTTATGAGCTTGCCATTGACAGCCGGCTGGAAGTACATGCATGAGCCCGAGCCTAAGAGCAGGGAGCAGCGCCTGGTTGATGTCCTCAGGGACCCCAAGGAGTGGGTTTGAGTTACTGCTCTTTTGATCTGAGAGGGGAAAATTCTTTGTGTGGAAGCATGAGCTCGAGCGATTGTTTAGTGTATCATATGCGAGGATCATAGATGGGGGCACCCAGGGTGGTGCAGGCTATCAGGTACAAAAAGACGGGCAATTTGTCCGATATGAGAATATTAAAAAATCAAAATAATTCATATAATTCATGAAATGGCTCGTTGAACAGGTGATTCTTGTGAAAGTTGATGCGTATTGTTGGGCTGTCATTGAACATCACCACTCATCTCAGCGTGGAGACTACCTAGACTTCTTTCCTTCAACATCACTCATCGAACCATGCAAAACCACTCAACTCCACGGCAATGGAGCCTCTCCCCTCCCATCGCCAGTTGATCACATCCCTCATAAGTTCCGTCTCCAATATCGCGCCATCAACCACCGCAGAAGACATATCATCAGCGCAGCCACTTCGGGCCGCTCAACAACCCACATTATCACCCTTGCAAGCAATTTCGCCCCCTCAGCGGCCTCTGCTATTAACTCTCCATGTGCTGTTCCCAACTCTTCTACTCCCAGCGCTGGATCTTCTCGATCGGGGACTCGTTATCAGGCTAGTGCGAAATGAGGAGCTTCAAGATGGGATTTCATCAGATAAGATAAAGAACGACATGTTTCTTGTTCGCTCTCTCGCTACAACACTTTCACGCCGCAGGCGAGACTTCAGTTCATTGTCGAAGCGCTACGTCGTGCATCTTGATGCGTGGAATTGCACATGCGCGAGCTTTACGTTGGATGCTTTCCCAGCTCATGCTCATGCTGTCTCAACAATGAACAAAGTACAGCAGTTAACAACTGAAGATAGGAAGTGGTCCTTTGGAGGCATGAGTATGGATTTACGGGGAGATGCTCCTCCATGTTGCAAACATTTACTTGCATGCTTACTTGTGGATAAGTGGTCAGAGATGCTCGGCATGTATGTTGAGGATCGGGTTGTATCAAAAGATGAAATGGCTGGTATCGTAGCCGACCTGTAAATATGGTTCATCATAGCAGTACCGAAAGACTCGTCTCTCAAGACGTATCTGTCCAGTATGTATTATCCACGCTCCGTCCTCTAATAATCCAGTTTGCTACGATCAATGTACAAAGGCGCTTTTGCCTTGACCTTTGGCCAGGATATCGCCGTGGTTCCCCTCCGCCAGACGCCAAAGAGCCTCAGTCCAAGTCTAGTTCATCTGCCAAGTCTTTTGTCTTTGTTCTTTAATTCTTAGTCTCCTTGTTCTCCTTGTCCTTTTCCGCGCCCTCCTTGGAGTCACCACTTGAACCATTGGCGCCCTCCTTCTTCTCATCCTTGCCATTGATCTCTTCCTTCTTAGCCTCCTTCTCCTCCTGCTGTTGTCTGTTCTGAATCTTGTTCTCGATCAGATCGTGGAATGCTGTGATGGCGCGGATCAGACTGCTCAGGTAAATAGCCATAAGCTGGTCGTTGGTCTTGACGCTCATCGCGTATGCCAACTCGCCACCGCCAGACTTGCCATCTCCTTCGGGTGTCGAGAGATTAGGCAGCAGGTTAAAGACATCCTGCAAATTTCCGAGGATCGCGTGGTTGACTGGTAGTTGCTTGTCGAGAACCTTCTGGAGGTATGTGCCAATATCTCGAAGGCGCAGGTGCAAGCCCTGGAGTGATTGAAGCTGGTTTGTGACTCGTGTAGACAATGTGCCGGCGGCCACATCGCGGATATCTCTTAGCAGGTGCTCAACACCAATCTCCTCTGCTTCCTCGGCCTCGATAACGGAAGGGGTGTGAACAAATGTTCGGGCAGTGGTTGTGCCGTCCTAGTGAGTGTCAGTAGCTCGTTTATGGACCTGAAATCATGAAGGCTTGTCAACATACGTCCTTGATCTCGTCAACGGCGAAGTAAGCATCTGTAGGAACTCCAGACTCCTTGGGCTGAACATCGACAATAACGAGCAGAGGGTTGGGTGTGTAGCGCTTGAAGAGTTCGTTGATTTCCAGATCGGATGCACGTAGCTTGGGACCAGTGTGGTACCATCCTATGAGCTTCTCTCGGGCGTTGACCTTCTTGAACATGTCGTTCATTGACTCGACGTAGTTGTGGTCAAGGAACCATACTGAGGGGTCCTTCTCATCCTCCTCGAAGGGAACTGTGTGACAATTGTAAGCGCTGCCCAACCTAAGGTCCCATGATACTGGGATAACACACCAGCAAAACTGTTTGACACTCTCACGTCGTTTCCATCATTTTGTCCTAGAAGAACACCAACTACTCGTCGCTTTGTCTTGGTAGAAACAGTTCGGTTATAGTGGTCGACGGCTGAGAGAAGGACGAGGGGCGCAACGGTGACGTTTCGAGTAACGAGGGAGAGGGTTTCTGCTGTTGTAGTAGGCATCGTTGCTTCGTCAATGTATATCTATTGCGACGGATGCTGAACTGTGTAGAGGTAGAAATCAATGCGCGATCGTAGTAGTGCAGGTGCGGCGAAGTTGGAGGTAGAGTCGTGATGTTGATGCACTGATTATTGTGGCCGCACGTACGTAGTCTTGAGGCTGCCTTCTTGGGGAAGCTTAGCTCCCAATTGGGCCAGGCACCTTGGAGACTTCAAGCTCGAGCCTTGCAGTGCCACATCACGTGGAAGTAGCCACAGTCAAACATTCAGCCACATGCCATGAACTAAGCGGCATCGCAACCAAGAGAATTAATTGAAAGCACAGGCCCCTGAGCAAAAGCCAGAATCTTCAAAGTTGGACTAGTGGGGAAATAGAGAGAGTCGTGGCTTCTTTGCTTCTTTGTTGATTACACTACTGACATCATAGGCAGATGAACGATGGAATCGGCCTGTGTCGCAGTACCAAATGTGAAGCTCCAGTTGGTTAGATGGATAGTGACCTACTTAGGTCATGAGCCTAGGGCATTGCATATACAGGCAAACTCACAATAAGCAGGACGATGATGTCCTTTACAAAGGCGAATTCAAGTATCAGGCCAACGCTTATTTGCTGGATCTGACATAGCGTGGCCAGATCTTCCACTTATGGTAAGCGACTCGATTCTCGTGAGATTGCCGCCCACTTGGGCCTCGGTGCGAACCGGAGTACGGCAATAAGGATAAACATATTGAGGGGAGAAACCATTGAAGAAGCAGGGTCCAATACGAAATTGCATATGATGATGCCATCACTATAAACCTAGACTTGGCTTCGGGGCATCTGTAGGAGGGTGGAAAGATGGAGGCTAACATGCTAATGCCGGCTATTAAGACACCTACTACACCTACACGTTGGCACAACTGTTGAGTTACGAGGGTGCCATGTCACTACTACTCGAACAGGATATAACAAAACGAAGGCACTCGTGCAGCGATACCAACTACCGATAGTCGTTCCTTGCACGAGTGTTGCTAGCCGTGAAAGGACAAAGGGGGAGGCCAGTTGTATGCAGACCGAGGTGTGGCCGTTTTCCTGGAACAGATGAAATGCTACATAGTAAGAGAGGTATTCTTGGATTGTTGAACCGGCGGGGATATACCGGATCAAAGGGGCCCGTGGCATCCCAACCCTCTGAACCTCGGCCCTGACGACCGAACAAACTCCGTTGCATTATGGCAGTTGTAAGCTGACCTTCGGCCATTGGCTTCGGCCATTGGCTTCGGCCATTGGCTTCGGCCAAGTACGGTTATAGATCTTGAAGTATAGTGAGATGAGGCAAAACGGGCATGTTCCGGATACGGCTGTCTTTGAGGCAAGTTGCGAACTACCCTAGGTATCTGTATGTCGGTGATGTATAGAGATGAAGGATTGAGGACCTGGGATGATACCGATGCTTGTAGCTGGGAAGATATAGCAATTGCGATGGCTCGAGCTGGAAGGCTATACGTTCTCGTCGCATTTAAATTTATATATGTTAAGTAAGTAATGTTGTTGTTGGAGCTTGGTCGTGTTACGAGCAGGTGGTGGCCTCTATAACGCCGTAGCTGTACCGAGTACCTTCCAGGTTGTCCCGAGCCTGTGATTACAAGCACGCTTTTGGGGTGTTGATGTGCACGTTTTGAGCCCTGGAGACGTTACTTACAAATTAACGATGAACCGAGCAAATCTAAACAATGCCAATCATCCAGAGTTCACAACACTCCCTCTATGTATCTACACAAATATATAGTACCTAGATATCCGTAAATATTAAAAGCCACGATTGCTCTCACCTCAAGGCCAAGGCATATCCCCAGCAGGTTAATTACAGGGGTGTACCCCCATCATCAATCGCTCCACCAGAAATCGCCCCAGTTGACCAATCACAGGTCGCTAAAGCTTCTCCCCCAAACCTCCCGTCCTCCGGCTACGCACTCAAGATTTCCCTGTCTTGACTTTGTTCCTCGCTTTTTTCTCTCTTCTCTTCCACTTCGATCCCCTCAGCCTCGCACCAAAGAACAAAGTCTCTCGTCAATTCCATCTTTGCTTCTCTGGATCTCCCAGGATCTCTTTCAATTGCTCGCCAGAACAAGTTCCAGTTCCAGTTTCATCTTCCGCAACCGCAACAATGGGTTTCATTGAGGACGAGCTTAAGCAGCTCAAGGATGTTATTAGCACCATTGACACACGCATCAAGAAGCTCGAGGCGCGAGCCACTGGCGGTCCCGTCTCTACTGAAGAGATCCGAATGATCCTCATCGGTCCTCCTGGTGCTGGTGAGTGTTTTTGCGCCGCAAATGCTCGCTTAGTCTTTTACTAACTGTGCTTCCCAGGAAAGGGAACTCAGGCCCCCAAGATCAAGGAGCGCTTCTCTTGCTGTCACTTGGTACGTTGATTCGCGTCGCAAAAGCACAGCCATCCAAAGTCTCGGCTTTCTAACATGTATTTTGTTGTTGCGCAGGCCACCGGTGACATGTTGCGATCCCAGGTCGCTAAGAAGACCCCTCTCGGTGTCGAGGCCAAAAAGATCATGGATGCGGGCGGCCTGGTTAGCGACGACATCATGATTGGTATGATCAAGGAGGAGCTCAACAGCAACAAGGAGTGTCAGGGCGGGTGAGTTGCACTATTCCACGGGTTTCGGGTTTCAGACGTCTTGAGCCCGCAAATCTCGATCTACACCGACGTGATCGACGAAACAGGATACTAATAATTCGCGCTTCAGTTTCATTCTTGACGGTTTCCCTCGAACTGTCCCCCAGGCCGAGAGCCTCGATGCCATGCTCACAGATCGCAACCAGAAGCTCCAGCATGCCGTCGAGCTCCAGATCGACGACTCTCTTCTCGTTGCCCGTATCACTGGCCGATTAGTCCACCCCGCTTCCGGACGCTCATACCACACCACCTTCAACCCTCCCAAGGAGTATATGAAGGACGACATTACTGGCGAGCCTCTTATCCAGCGAAGTGACGACAACGCCGAGGCTCTGAAGAAGCGTCTTGTTACCTACCACAAGCAGACCGCCCCTGTTGTGGGCTACTACAAAAAGACTGGTATCTGGAGCGGCCTCGACGCCAGCCAAGAACCTGGCCAAGTGTGGAAGAACATGCTTAAGGTCCTTAACGAGAAGCGAGCTTAAATTCTGCCCGGAGTGGTAGACTTCTGCCAGCTGCCACCTGGTGGGGCTGCGGCAACAAGACGAATGCTGAGTGAAAATAAAAGCCAGCTCGTCTTGGATATATGAACGGTATGAACTGTAAACTGGGGGAGGCGAAAGGGAGAGTGGAGAGTCCAATCTTCCAGGCAAAAGAGGCGTTAAAAGGTAGAGGGTTTGTCTGCGGTGCGGTCTTGTTTGGCCATGTGTGGAAAAAGCTACCTACTTTGGACGACGATTAGCCATGTATCAAAATGTCTTTTTTTTATACAATAGTTTCCAACCAACAGAAAGTTGGCTTTCGAAGCGTTAACTATATCTGGCCTACCTACTTCTCGTGAAGATGTAATGCAGATGAGGCTATGTTTTGGCGACATATCGTCCTCCTCAAAATATACATAGCACACTTATGAACCGTGTCTCGGATACCTAGACTAGAACCCCCTACCCAGATAATAGTCCTAAAATCGACTTACACAACCTCAGTTTCAATATTGATCAAGCTATGGCTCTGCAATATTTGGCCAGAGTCTATTGAAAAGCAGTTGGAGCCCTTTATAGGACTCCTCGGCATAACATCTATACTAATGATATCATTGAAAGCATTCTGTTTGAATGCAGAAATTCTCCTCCTAGCCACCAGTCTACCAAGCAAGTACGCCCGTTTTTAAGAAACACACCAAGCTCCCTCGCAATGCTTCAGAAAAAACAGAAAGGGGAAAATACGACGCCCTGAGTTTCCAAGGCGGTGTCGGCAATTATGAGAATGTCGGGATCAAGAAAGGATAAGGGGCAATCCTGAGGGCCGGGTAAGATAAGCCAGTATGTGTGGGAGTGAATACGTCGAGGGAGAGACTGGCGTTTGGTAAGGTAGGTAGTAGGAGTTATGTCACACAACTTGAGAGCGTAATTCGTTGAGTCTTATCATAAAATAGCAAGGGATTTCTCACCCCGCGAGTACCTATCGCTTCGGGGTCGCTGACAGGGGAAGGTCAGTAGAGGTAGAGCGAGTCGCGGAAGCGCAACTGACCATTGACCATCTGCCTCTGCTTGTTAAGCCAGCTCCGCGGAGCTTCGTGCCGCCTTTGCAAAACGACATGGTTGCTCTGAAGCCGGCTCGTAAGATCATACCATGCCGATGAGATGAGAGCGTTCTCTCTTTCAAGGTTCCGGATAATTTGATCGCTCGCGGCCTTGAGTCACGGAAAATCAGTACAGGCTTCAGTCACAGTGATAAAACATGATCGAAACAGATAATGTTACTATATATACAAGAAGAGATAAAACGTACCTTTTGTGCAGCCACGGCCTCCCCATCGTGTGCAGCCTTGAGTTTACGTTGCAGGTCGATTCTGTCCGTCTCTGACCGTTCGAGTTGCTAGAACATATCTGTCAGCCAACTCAATCTACCAGATTGCGCATGCATATCAATAGGTCTCTCTAGCTCCCCTACTTGCCCTCGCTGGAGGGGACGCAGGGGTAGTAGTGCAGAAGCAGGTCTCGGGATCCCAGTCCCAATGGGACCTAGCAATGAACTCGGTCCACCATCTGCAAATGCAGGATTCAAAGGCCAAGCGGCATCATCCTCCAACGACGTCTGGCTATCTTTGCCTGGGACCACTGGGTCTTCCCCATCACCATTAACAATTGCATCAAAGAATGGACTCACCTCGCGGATTTCTCTGAGGCGGGCACGCAGCTTCTCAATCAGCTCGCCCTTCTTGCTGGGATCAGGTGGTGCATCGCCCGTGCCATTGATATCTTGCAGCTCCCGGCCCTCTTCAACCTCCTTACGCAGCTTATCCTTGGTAAGGAGAGCATCGACAAGCTGGGTTTGCTGAGCATCTCGCTCAGCAATGGTATAGCTGAGCTGCTCTCTTGTGTAGTCGAGCTCAGACTTGAGGGATGAGATGATGGTAACATCAGCGCTCTTGAGCTCCTTAAGAGCATCTGCCCCGTCTTTGTCAAGAGCCGAGAGCTGAGCCTTAGCGGCAAGAAGTTCGCGGCCTTGATCTGCCACCTGAACGGAGAGGTCCTTCTCCCTCTTCTTCGACTGTTCGAGTTCGAATTCGCACTGCAATAATGACTGTTTAATGTTGAGAAAGGCCTTGGTCCTGTAGTAATCCGAGGTAAGTATGTGATTGCCATCAGGAGCATCGGCTTCATCGATTGCTTTGACTAACCCTTCGCCGGTCATGTTGTTGATCAGAGCCTCCATTTGATCATGCAAAATAGCGTGCTTTTCGAAAATGTCGTTATAGTTCTTTTGAAGGTGAGCACGTTGTCGCTTCTCTTCGTCTAGCTCTCGGCGTAGCGGCGCAGTATCCCCAGAGCCGACTGTGCTACGCAGCAAATCGTTCTCGGCCTTTAGGCGAGATAGTTCTAGGGGTAGGTTAACTTGCCCAGGTTGGCCGTCCTCGGTAGCTGCATCGTTAAGTTCATCCTCGAGATTTCCTGCCAGACCTAACGCGCCGGGTTCTGCGCTTTGTGTGGCTCCTCCGCTCTCTAGTTGCTCCTGGAGATCCTTGATGAAGTTCTCATCGTGGCTTTGACGTGCCCTCAAACGAATCACCTCGTCCTCCAGTGCTGCGATGTCCTTCATCAGCTGGTTCTTCTGGCTGCGTTCGTCCCAAAGATGTTGCTCGGACTGAGTAATCATCTTGGTTAACTCATCCTCTGCTTTCCTTGTACGAGTCCCCCTATCTTGGTCTTCCAGCAGGATTTTAATCTGGTCTTGTAATTCTGTCTTCTCATACTGCAGGTTTTGCACCTCCTTTACGAGATGTTGCTGGGATTCGAGTTTCTGCTTATACCGCTCTGCAGTATTGGCTTTCTTCTCAAGATCCTCAGCTTTGTGTTTCCATTCCGTTGCTTGGTCGCGGAGCTCTTCTGCCTCTTTACATTTTTCTGTCAATTTGAGGACTTCAGCTTCAAGTTGCGACTTGATGCGCTCGTCTCTTCGTATTGTTTCCTCATGTCTAGCAATGAGTTCCATCTGGTCATGCACCTGAATCTCTAGGTTCTTGATCATCTCGGCATTGTTAGCACCATCTATAGTGGCCTTCCGCAAGACCTCCAGCTCCCGGTCGTTCTTCTCTTTATCAAACCGGAGCTCCTCGTGACTAGTTTGTAAATGATCAAGCCTGGTGATGTAATCTGACAGTTGTCTCTTTGTTAAGTCAAGTTGTGACCGCAAGGCTGCATTCTGCTCTTCAACAAGTAGATCAATGTCTCGCGCCTCCATAACAGCGTCGATGGCTTCATCCACATCGTCGTCGCCTTGTGAGCTGTTGATATCCTGCTGTATTGTCTGGATTATTTGCATAATCTCTGCCTGGGTGTGTGTGTCGAGACCTGTTATCCGTGGAATATAATGCTGGGCCTCGGGACCTAGTGCAGCCACCCCCAACATGACAGCCAAGAGCTGTAAAGTTAGCCGTACGTGCCATGACTGTACAGAAGAGAGATTTACCTGACTGATGCCTTGAGCATCGGGATTCTCGGCGATTGCATGGTAGTCGAACTTCTTTGCCTGGCAAGCAAGCTCGGGAACTGCTCGTCGAATGTAGCGGAAGAGACCCTTGTAGATGCTCTGAATGTTGCGTTTGTTTGTCAAGTAGCGGGATGTATTGGAATTTGTCTCGAGGGCAGACGTGTCAAAGCTAGGATCCAGTTGATGTAAAATTAGACCAAGGGTGACACCGTCGATGAGGTCCTCAATTGACTCCACCATGCGTTTCGGCTCGAAGACTCGTTTGATCTGAGGGGCATCTTTGGTCAGGCTGGAGCTAGAAGACGGTGAGGGCTCTTCCTCGAAGAGACTTACGGCTTTTATAAGCGCAGCCTGCGCGTTAGCACTATAGCCTGGCATCATGTAATAAGTATTGTGCGGCCGGAGCCAAATATTGGTCGAGCAAAGTAGTCGATCAGGTCGTCGCTGTCGGGAGTGATAATGAAGGTGGAATTATAGGGAGTTGCGTCGCGTGTCTGGTAGCAGGGGTAATGATTCTCGAGGCACTCGACGGCATATCGAAATGGGATTCGAGGGTTTTAAAAGGAGCTGTCATGGACCGGCCGTTCCATTGTTCAGCGATCGTCGAGTAAGTGTTCAGTGCGAACTTAAGGTTAGAGGGAGCATTGTTCTTCAATGTTTCGGCGACATTTGGCCCTTGTTGGCTTGAGCTATGCGGTCGGGTGGGTGGGCTTATCGATTTGACAGGGGTAACAGTAGGGGCCCACGGGAAGTTCGAATAGCGTGTTTAGTCTGTCAGATGGACCAGCCAAAGCTTCAGGATTTATAGAAGCAATTTCAAGGCTGTAGGGGATATTAATTTGTCTAATGTTAGGGTATAATGGACATGAGTCGCGCATAGTTCTCTCTCTCTCTCTCTCTCTCTCTCTCTCTCTCTCTCTCTCTCTCTACCTCGCCCGCCTACTGATGCGAAGTTAAGGTGATCGAATATTAGTGAATCGTCGAATTCAATATTGCGGATGGATGCCAACTGTGGCGTTGTGGCGTACCGAATGACACCCGACGTTAGGAGTGGCATCTGAGGCATTCTTTGTCGCAGAAGTGTACGGATACCGTAATAAGATACAGAAAGCATGGCTGCGCACCTGAAATCGACTTAACAGTCGACATACCTTACACAGCACCAACAACAACAATCAAGATTAATATACTGACAAACTACAATGACGCATCTCCATACTCGTTAGTGGGGGTGTCGTTATGTGTAAGTGCGGGATGTTCATGGTGGCGAGACATATTGTTCAGCCTTAGTAGATACATTATGCTTCAACGAATCTGGACCCCTGAACTCAAAAGGATGATAGAGTTTCGAGTTGATGGCTATCATATGTCTAGCACCATAAGCAGCCGCGGATACGCGGATATGTTGGAAATCGAAAGTGCTATACCACCCGGGAGAGGTTTGGTAATAATATTGAGCTCATTTAGTCTCATAACGAGTGTTCTCTTCCAGACAATACCGAGGCTCCTACTAATCCTATAACGCCCAAACAAAGATATCACTATCCCAATACTGCCGTGAAACCCCGGTCAGTTCATTTCAAAGGCATGCTGTTGTCCCGTCGTCTTGACGTCATCATTTTCGTATTAGCCCTAGCACCTCTAGTCCGTTGTAACAACTTCGTCCTTCTCAACCCGAATCTGATGGTTCTCGTGGTTGACCTGGACGATCTCGAGAGCCTTCTCGGGTGCGATGACGGAGAAGCCCCTAGCCAACTTGTTAGTATCGAATCGTCGTAGCGCCAAAAGGCGGAGTATGCGTACTTGATGATGGAATAAACATGGGTGATCTTTCCACCAGCCTTAATGAGGGCGTTTTTGCACTCATCGACGATGCTTTCAGGGGTAGACTCGTCCTCGAACCAGACAATAGCCGACTTCTTTTGATCAACGGCCAGGGCGCCTGGGACAACCGCGAGAGCGGCGGCGACAAAGGGAACGAATCTCATGTTGATAGCGATATCGGCGATAAAGTTGACGATAGAAACTTGTCGATGATGGATTCGGCGGTTGTTGCGATAAAGATTTAATCGATGTTGAATGTGTTGGATGATGCTCAAATGCTCGTAGCGTCGATGCAGAGTGTGACTGTGACGGGGATAGGTTGGGATAGGCAGCGACTTTATATGGCCTGAGGCGAGTTGGGATGGGCAGGCCTGGGCCTAGGTAGGGACCTGACGCACTACACTGTATGGAATCGAAGCCCACTGACCATGCGCCATGGATGCTTTGGGGTCTGCATCACTCCACCGAAGCGAGTTTAAAGCAGTGTGCCACATGGCGCGCTGACGAATAACCTAATCAGGCAGGTCGCCCACTCCACTCTTCCAATCACGTTGTCAAGAACGAGAATACCTGAGCTAGGTACCTAGACAAGCCAACCTAATTGTCCAACCATGGAAACGGCCAATAGACGGACAACGACGTAAATGACAGGACAAGAGATCATGAGTTCCAGATAGATATGGTCTCTTTCTTCATATGTCGAAATCTCGACTCGTTCGGTCCTATATGTATCGAGAGACAGGCGAACAATGACGTTCCCTCAACACGTCTTGAACTTGCAACCACAATGTAAGACATGCTACTTTCTAAGTCATGCCCTAAATCAGATAGTCTTTGCGGATATCAAACCAAGAGCGAAGCGATGACAGAGTTGGTATCTGGACAGCCCTGTTGTCGTCATTGGATTAATTGGCAGTTCGCCTTCCCTACCTATAGACTAATAGTCTCCACATCCCATCTTTGGTGTAAGTCGAAGCCACGGAGATCTTTTCTGCCGAAAAGGATTCAGGAACATGCCAACGCCAACGCCAACGTAAACAGCCAAAACGTTCTTGATATGACAATGTTCTACAAAAAAAATGTTTGAAAATATCCCAAGAAATCGTCTGGAATTGTGAAACGCCATAAATGCCGAGTAAATATCGCCTAACTCCTGGTAACGCCGAGCTGGAAATGCCGAAACCACCTGTATGACACGATCACATCCGCGAAGCACCGGGAACACTGTCGTTCTCGCTCCAAACTTCCTTGCTTTCCTGTTCAACAGTTCTCATAGCCACTGCGACATCTTCGAGCCGGGTTACAACGTCGATCACGCCTTGATTGACTCGCTGGAAATACCGATCATTGGCTTCTCGTCGTTTCCTCGCGAGTAGGATATCCACTTCCGTCTCTTCCTCGAGCTTGTGGCCCAATCTCTCAACTCCTGTGCCGCTGCTGTTGGGTCGTGATATACTGCTGCTTCCAACCGCACTCTTCTCTGTGCCATCAAGACCGGACTTGGAGTTATCGCCAAGCGCACCCTTCATGTTTCGAACTTCAGATCCAGTCACAGACCCCACGGTTTCGAGCTGGGCTGTGTCTATAACATCATCTGCTTCACTTCTGGCCCAGGCTTGAGCGAGGGCAATTTGAGCAGCTCTCAAGTCAGCCAGCTTGCGGTCATGATCTGGGCCAAACACGTGAGTACCTCCAGAAGCTGAGAGCTCGACTTCTTCCAATGTTGCTTGCATTTCGGACCATAAGAGGTCAGTACGATCACCTGTTGCGCGAGTGCTCTCTGCTGGAAATAGCCCAGGTCGATGATGAGAAACTACAGCTCCGGATCGTCCAGATCGAACAGATGGAGCCCGCTCGGCGTTAGGCCGCAAGTTCGACTGCCCTATGAAGGGGACGGTTGGCGGCGGTGCATTTGGTAAGGAGACATTTGATGCTGATGGAGATGGATGAAGGAACAAAGAGGGAGGAGGATCTCGTTGTCGACTCAGAGGTCGTGTTAGATGAGACATAATGGCCTAAGAGACTTCTCGATTGGCTGGTAATAATGTACAATAAGAACAACACAGTTTGTTTCATTCCAGACCGATATCAATTGAGTATTGACGCTCTTGGCGCTAATGCTGAGGGAGTTGAGGACAGTGCAAAGAGTGTTGATGAGTCTGTTATTACTGTACGACCCGCAACTCGAACCTACTTTGAATGATCAGCCCATCGCCATGGAAGTTCTTCCTGTGGGGCATTTTATTTCTTGGCAGCACGTGATCTCACACCTGCCTCTTGGTCGCACCTTCCTAGGTAGGGCCACCAAACCCTACCTGGAATTTTCGTTGGTCGTTTCTTCCCAAGTTTTCGTCGCCTCCGCAAATTACCATCACCATCCCGTCGTCGATACACAGACAGATCCGGTAGGTACTAGCCATCCAACCCAGCACAAAGACATCCCCTCAGCTCTACACGCTCGCGCTCGAGTTTTTCGAATCGACAATCGACTAACGACTTTCTTTGAAGCAAAAATGGCTGGAGGCAAACCCCGTGGTCTTAACGCCGCCCGCAAGCTGCGAACGAACCGAAAGGACCAGAAATGGGCCGACCTCGCCTACAAGAAGCGTGCCCTCGGTACCGCCTATAAGTCCTCTCCCTTCGGTGGTTCCTCCCACGCCAAGGGCATCGTCCTCGAGAAGGTCGGTGTCGAGGCCAAGCAGCCCAACTCCGCTATCCGAAAGTGTGTCCGTGTTCAGCTCATCAAGAACGGAAAGAAGGTCACTGCCTTCGGTACGACGAACCCCAGATCCTACGAGAGATGAAGGCCCGGTCAAACTAACATTGATTTATAGTCCCTAATGACGGTTGCTTGAACTTCGTCGACGAGAACGACGAGGTCCTCCTGGCTGGTTTCGGTCGCAAGGGCAAGGCCAAGGGTGATATTCCCGGTGTTCGATTCAAGGTCGTCAAGGTCTCTGGTGTCGGTCTGCTCGCTCTGTGGAAGGAGAAGAAGGAGAAGCCCCGTTCTTAAGCGAAGGGCTCGTGGATGGAAACAAAGTCATATTTCGACACGTGGAGTCTATTCGGATTGCTTGCATCGGCATTACTGGTTAGGGATCTGATCATGGGAGACGAGGTCTGAAAAAGGGAAAAATAGATCACAAAGTCTTCGACGAACAAACAATGATGTGCACGCCGCGTGAGGTGGAATCTTTGGGGTCTGAACCCACGTCCCCTCGTATGATGACATTGTACAAATATTTTACATGCTTCAATAATCCCCAACCTTCAGTTCTCCGACCTGGCCTCGTCCTCAGGTCCCTGGACATATCTGACAGTGTAGTCCGCGGCCAGGCCCAGGCTGATCACACCACCGGTGATCCAACACCCGTTAATGAACCACCACCAACAGTCCTTCACATCCTTGAGATTGACTCGCTTAATCATGATGCCAAGCGTGACTATAGCTCCTCCACAGCTCCCAACAAAGAACGCCGGGCCAGCACCGGCAGCAAATCCCGCAGCAGCCAAAAGAGAGATCTGTACAGCAGCCAATCCTGTCAGCACCTGCTTAGTCTCAGCATCATGCTTCAGTGCAATGCTCTTGATTCCCGCCTTGACGTCGTCCTTAATGTCCATATGAGCATAGATCATGTCGTATAGTATTGTCCATGCAATGTTTGAAGCATAGAGGCAAGCTGCCGCAGTCAAGGCTGGTGTATGTGACAGAATATCGATTCCAAGAGCCGGGAAACCCATGATGGCGCCCCACGAGAAGGTGAGGCCGAGAACTGCTTGAGGGTAATAAGTAACCCTTTTGGCCAAAGGATAGCTGGCTACCAGGAGCAAGCTAGGGACACCGTAAAAGAGGCAAGGCAGGGGAAATTGGAGCAGTATCCCAAGGCCTGCAAACAGTTGAAGCCCAGTGTAGACAAGTCCTTTGAACGGTGTGATCGCACCACGAGCAATAGGCCTAAGTCGAGTTCTTGAGACATGAGGATCGAGGTTACGGTCCCATAGATCATTGATAGTACATCCAGCACCTCTCATGACGAGAGCTCCAGAGAAGAAAAGGAGCGACGTTCCAATAACAGAGCCTGGGGCCGCCATTGGCATAGCCATTGGGGCAGCCATGAGAGTAGAAAAGAGACAGGGGAAGAACAGATAATAGGTTCCAGCGGGCTTGTCAAGTCGAATCAGCTCAGCATAAGGAACCCACGATGCTGGGAGTTTTGATAGCAGTCCCGTCTCAGGTGGTTTATAAGGCGATAGTGCCGTTGGAGCTGACGGTGCATCTAGATCCTGGGTGGCCAGTGGCAGCGATCGAGGCTTGGCTTCGTGAAACCCAACTGCTCGTTGATTATTATGCCATTGTTGCCTTAAGCCTTTACAAGCATTAATGAGGGAAGGTCGTGTCTGTAGTTGTCTTGAGACTCTCAGAGCCTGACCTGAAATTCCTCGGCATTGAGCCCAGGCCGAAGCCCTGGGGAGCACACTTGATCTCATGAGACACAGTCTACAGGAAACCTGCAGGGATAATGAGAATTTAAACTAGTATGTAATATGAATTTCGTATTTGACTTACTACGAAGCTCTGTAAAACCTTTGGTCACGTTAGACCTCAATGACAGCCCACCAGAGTTCAAATCGAAAACTCTCGATCCAAAAATATGAAACTCATAAACTTTAGGATCTTGTCACCAAAGCTCACGTAACTAGTACGTAGAGCGAATTGGCCGAGCTTGTTAGCGCGAGATCGACAAGTGGTCCGTCACGTGCACCCTTGGCCCGCTATCTGTTTCTGCATAAGCGCCTTTGATTGGGTGCGCATTCTCCAATTCGACGCCTGAGCTTCCGACGCGCCTTCATCGATTCGCCTGGGATTTGTAACCTCCCCAAAAACAGATCGTCGTTCACGGTATCGATGTCGCTATTTTCGTACTGAATGGGGGACGATTTGCGAAACAAACGGCTTTTCAGCCTGATTTCGCGCACAAATTTTCGAGACTTCCCTTCTTTGTGATCGACGACTTCCCTTTCTCGAGCAAAACCCCACTACAGCTTCGCGCGTATCATTCTCGAAGCTCGACAATATGCCGACTTCACTGCACCCGCAGGCCAAATTCGACCCTATACCTCCTGATCTGGACTTGTATGGCTTGGTCGACAAGACCCCGAATTTCAAGTGGGTTCAGCGTGTGTCAAGAACCCAAATACGCAATCTTGGACAACAAGAGTTTGAGAAGCTGGTGTTGATTCACGTCATCGCTGGTGGCAAGCCCCTGGTCATTGATGGATGGGATGGTGTTCTGCCAAAGGGGCTTTTCGATGTCCGTTGGCTGGAGGAGACGTATGATAAGCAACGTAGGTCAACTCTTCTCAGATGGCCATCGAATGCATGCTAACCCTAAGTTGAACAGAGGAAAATGTGAGAGACATCAATGCGGGTTCGGATATTCCTATGACGATGGGACATTACCTACGATCGATGCGACAACTGGCGAATCAATGGACACCTATAAATTTCAGAGATGAGCGCCGTCAGCGCCTTTACTTGAAAGACATCGACTGTCCTCCCGAGTGGCATGATGCACTACAAAAGGTAATCCATCCGAACCTATTCTACCTAAATGAGAACGCCAGCGAAGCCGGTAGCTCGCAACAAAAGGAAGACGCCTTCCGTGATGAGGCTGCCGCAGCACCAGCTGGTGATTTGATGTCCAGCTTACCAGAAGAAATGCGAGCGCAAAATCTTATGTGCTACGTTGGACACGAAGGCACATTTACCCCAGCTCATCGTGAGATGTGTGCATCGTTAGGTCAAAATATCATGGTAGAAGCATCAGAGGACGAGAAGGGCGAAAAACCAGGAAGCTCCATCTGGTTCATGACGGAAAGCAAGGATCGCGAGGTCGTTCGAGAATACTTTCTCTCCATGCTGGGACACGATATTGAGATTGAGAAACACTTTGCTCAAATTAATGCGTGGAAGAAAGCACCTTTCGATGTATATGTCGTTGAACAACGAGTCGGTGACTTCATCCTCATTCCGCCCTTGGCAGCACATCAGGTTTGGAATCGTGGTACTCGAACCATAAAAGTAGCATGGAATCGCACGACTGCCGAGACCCTAGAGTTGGCGTTGCACGAAGCCCTGCCGAAGGCTCGTCTTGTCTGTCGCGACGAACAGTATAAGAACAAGGCCATCATTTTCTTCACTCTACAAAAGTACTATCGCCAACTTCAGAAACTGGAGGAGGATGCAGAGATGACTTCGAGGAGTTTCATAGGGCTTGGTCAAGACATTCTCAGGGGCTCACCTCGTGCTAGACAGCTTGCGGGTGACTTTAAGAAGCTATTCGGTCTGTTTACTGAGATTCTCATTGATGAAATGTTCGCACACAAGGAGAAGGATGTCGAGTTCATCGAGTTTGACTCGTGCATCACATGCTCATATTGTCGTTCAAATATCTTCAACCGCTTTTTGACATGCAAACATTGTACTCGGACGCTAATAAACGGCGATGAGGATACTTATGACGTTTGCCTGGAATGCTACGCCATGGGACGATCTTGTGCCTGTCTTTCGGGTCTTCAATGGTGCGAGCAATGGTCTTGGGCTGACTTGGCCAATAACTACGAGGATTGGCGTTCAATGATTATCAAGAATGACGGATTTGTCGACTTTGAAACCTCGCCTCAGCCCTTGGAGATTGCTAGGCAGCGTTCAGGAAAGAAGTCCTTGGCACAAATTTGCCAAGAAGCCTTGAGAAGACGACCCTGGAAAGACATCACTCAGCCAGAACGCGAGATTACACCAAGCGAGTCGGAGCCCGAGGCCGATGGCGAAGGAAAGCCAAAGAAGAAGTACAAACGCAAGAAGAAGAAGGGGGAGCTCAGGAGATGCCACGTCTGTTGTCATAAGGACTATGCCTACCGAGTACACCAATGCACCAACCCTGGCTGCACTGAATCTTATTGCTACGGCGTTCTTTATCGAGCTTTCGATATGTTGCCACAGAAAGTGCTTGAGGATGAGCAATGGCAATGTCCAAAGTGCTTAGGGATATGCAATTGTGGCCACTGTCGCCGCCAAGGACATACAGATCCTTATACACCAAAGAACACTCTGCTGGGACATGACACCCGCCCGATTGCTGATGATCGAAGTGTGGAAGCACTTGTCGACTTCCGAGTTCACAACCTCTCATGGTTGAAGGCTGCTGGAGAAGAAAGTCGCAGTAAGGACAGCAGACGGATGAAGAGGTTAAGAGAGCAGGCCGACAATGCCAAGGCACAAGACATTACCGAGCAGGATGAAGCAGATGACTCTATGCATGACGCAGAGCATGATCCTCCTAACGGCATGCATGTACCTGGCATGAACGGCTACGGAGATCAGAGTCATGTTCTTGGTCAAGGTGACCAGTCTATGGCTGATGACACCATGGAAGGGCCATACCCACCATACCACGAAGAGAATACTGGACTGGCAGATCAGTCCATGGCGATGGACATGTCACAGGCCGAAGGCGCTGATACCTCCCTCTACCCTGATCCTTCACTGGTGGCACGACAGCGCATCGGAATGGGATACTATGAACCAGACGATACACCCGACAAGATTCTCTTTGATCCTTTCCAGGCTCCATCTGAAGAAGCCACGCGACCGTCCGAGCCAGACATCCCTGAGTTTGTTAAGAAGTCTATCCGCGCAGCCAAGAGAAAGGCCAAACGAGAAAATGAGGATCCCGATTTTGTTGTTGGCAAGTCCCACCACAAGAAACCTCGTCTCGCGACAGAGCCAGAAGCTGATTTTCTGGATAGCATGGACCCTGCGTTGTTCAATGGGCCGCCAGCTCCCCCCCCTGAGGCTGTCATGGATCAGCCTGGCCAAGATACAAGGGACTCGAGCCCTGCACAAGACACTGCACAGGATACTGGAACAGACGGTGCCCAGAACACACCAGATGAAACCCCAGCTCCAGGCCCGGCTCTGGCTGCGGCTCCAGTCCCATCTAAGAAACGGGGTCAGCTGCTGTTTGATGCAAATGAGCCCGAACTTCGACACGCCAAACCCATAGCATCATATGTGGAGGCGGACGTCGACTCGGACGAGTTCGAGGAAGAGCGCACGCAAGCGACAGGGCCCAAAACACCCGCTGCCGGCGCACAGGGAGAGAAGAAGTCGGCTGTTGATATGACTCCTGACGCAGTTGGTGCCTTATTCGGGACATCATCCCCCGCACCGCAACCCTCGATTGAAAAAGACCCTGAGTCTGTCCTGGAGACCAAGACTCCCTCTAAACGTCGTGGTCGTCCCTCTAAGAATGCATCTGCTTCCTCCCAATCTACCCCAGCTAGTTCTTCCAAGAAGCCAACAGGCGGCCAGAGAGGTTGGCCTAAGGGTCGACCTCGAAAGTCACGCTTATCTCAAGTTTTAGCCGCGGATAATTCAAACGAATTTGCTGACAAGTCCTACCAAGACCAAGGCAGTGACAGTGGCGTCGAGCACGAGAGAATGATTGACGAGCTAGGCGTACAGCTAGCTGCCGAGCTCCGTACGGCTCCTTCGGAGGCTATAGCAGAGCCTCCTCAACCCCGACGCCGAGGAAGGCCTAAAAAGTCCGGGGTAGCCACCATTGCAGCGGGATCATCTGCCGTAGACCCTTCAGAAGACACCCGGTCAACATCAGGCAACCCGGAGGATCGAGCCTCGCGAAGTGCTCGCCATACTCGACGATCAGAGGGTGCTGATAACGCATCTGCTCGGGATTCTATATCTCCACCGCCACCCAAATCGGGTAAAGGAGGAATGCAGCTTATGTCTATGGGTGAACGAATGGCACTTAAGGGGAAGAAGTTCAAGATAGGTAAACGCAAATCCACAGCTGCTTCGGCCAGTGTGACTGCAGCACAGTCAGGGGCGTCCACAGCCGCGCCAACCTTCAAGGCTCCTCTGGCGGTGATGGATGAGCCGACAGCAGATGAGCCGAAGCAGGCTGCTCGTAGTCCGAGTCAGCACAGTGAATATCTCGGCAATAGATCACCCTCTCAATCCTCGGCCCATGACGGAAGCTCGCGCAGCCCTTCACCACCACCTCCAGTTCGGCGGCCTCCACAGCCGACAGTTGTCAGAATTGGTGATACGGATTCGGAAGCAGATATGAGTGATTCAGTGTCTGCGACAGGATCGGATTCCGGTAGTGGCGGGGATATTCCTGCAAGACGTGGTGCTGGTCGTGGGGGCCGAGGAGGTGGGCGAGGTCGAGGTCGAGGTCGAGGCAGAGGTAGACCAAGGGGTAGACCAAGGGGTAGTGGGCGGGGGCATTGAAGGGCGTAGAAAGCTTGCATGGGCTTTTCATTTAGCGGGCATATTGATACCAATGCTGGAGGACTTTAACGCATATGCGTTCACAATTTTTCGGTTCGTGGGTTCGATAAGGGTTATCAACAAATTCATTGCTATATCATGGTCTAATGGCGTATGGTATACAGGTACTAGATGGGTTAATGGTTTCAGAATCATGTCTGTGATAAGCCCAAGTCCTTTTCCAAATCACTCCATCGTCCGTTTCGTTTAGGGTCTAGTTTCCCGAGAGTCTGTAGCCAAGATGTCACATCGCTCCGACTCTCAGGCTCGAATGGCTGCCCCGTCAGTTGGTTCAAGGCGATTGCGTACTCAATGAGAGCTTCGTATATCCATTTTATGTCCTTGTAGTCTTGTAGTAGATCCTTGATTTCGCTTACTTCATCGTCAATGTATGACTTGCGCTCCTCCACTGTCAGGTTTGGTGCTATTTGGCGATTTGATGAAGGATTTGCGAGGTTCAATACTAGGAACTGGTGATAGTACCATAAAGATTGATCTTCCGGCCCAACATTCAGCGCTTCGCGAATAATCTCAATTTCTAATCCAGATTAGCGATTGTTCTATTTAGTGCAGGTCGAAACAAACCTTTATCCAGTAAATCTTTCCGAGACGCGTCGTCTGCTTTGCGCTCGTTCAGAAGCCTTGTAATGAGCTGACTTCGGTTATGCCATGCTGAGAAATTGGACAGATCCTCATGGATCTTCTTGGTGGTATACGCAAACTCGAGCTCTACCAGGCTCTGGCCGTTGAGCACGGGGCTCTCGAGTTGCCCTACGACGTGGCGACGGTAGCCCCAGGCGTGGAAGTTTCGTCGGTCCTTGGTGAGCATCTTGCTGACAAGACCTAGCTCCTCTTCCCAAATGCGCCGAGCCGTGGACACGTCGAGTCTTTCGATCGCGCGATCAAGTGTCCATAGGCGATAATTCCATATCCAGTAGCACTTGGGAAACTCCATCAACAAGGGAACAGTGAAACCCAGTTCGGAGCGTATCACGTCGGTATCGGCATCGCCATCAGTCGTTGTACCAGTCTTCCCAGCTGTCAGGGGGTTGGGGCGTGGCTGGATCTCGGTCGAGGAGAAGGGCAATGAAGCGTCGGAAGAGGTTGTGTGAGTGTCTATCGCTGAGGTATTCTGCGACTCCTTCGAGGGCGGCGATCCAGCCGAGGGTTTGGACAATAAGCCACAGATTAGACAGCGCCTGCGGGCGTTCCATATCGTGTAGTATTCAGGGTTGAGGCGCAGTAGCTTCGATGTAAGCTGGAATGTTTCAGTGCCGTAGTTGTTGTCGGATATCTGCTTATGAGTGAGAAACACGACCCTTGCGTGGCCGGGTAGGGCTGACCTTTTGGCGTATATTGTCCTCGAGACCACGGTACTTTTGGATCTTGACGAGATCCTGCTGGCGTTGTTCTTCTGTCCGTGACCGCGCAGCCCGGGCTATGCCATGCTGTAAGCCTTGGGATCAGCATCAGTTACGGTGGACTAGTTTGTTGGGGTGTTGAGACTAACACTGGTCATTCTGAAGAGCCTCGGCTTGTTATTTTAGCCTTGATCGTTGCTCGCGATGGGTTTGTGAAGGCTTGTGAATGTTTGCTGTGAGCTGGACGATCTGACCCCGCGTGAGAGTGTAGGGTAGCGTGACGGAATCTTTCGCCTCGTTGTTATGATATCCTTGGCTTATTCATATGCCTAGAGCTGCAACAACATTAAATGACTCACTGGGACGATCTAGCAACATAAAGTTTTATATTCAAGTTTGTATCAATCGGATTGAGAGAAAAGTATAGCTGTTGACTTCAAAATCATGCTAAGAACCTGGCAATACGAGAGCCACAACAATATAACGCAAAGAAGCCGCTAAGAAAACCCTCACGAGCAGAAATCACGGGGCCATAAATGCAAAAGTACAATGAGTCTCTAGAGGGATGTTTGTCATACTTGATTCGCACCTGAGTGAATGATATCCGAACGAGGAGTCGTTTGAAGGAAACCAATGATTTGGTGATATGGTGCAAACGAGAACAATGTAGCTGTAGACCAGCATATGAGAATCACGAAGCTTGAATTTTGTATACAGATCACGATGCACGGCATCGCCGTGTTATGTTGGGCTTCATGAGGCTCAAGGTCATCCCTGACATGGAGTATGTCGTAGCAATAGGTGTGGGAAATGAGGAAAATGCATATATCATCTATCACAAATCTACACCAAAGAGGCGATAAAGGACCGCTGTAGTCGAGTACTCAGGTAGCTATGAAGACTTATCGTTGACCTTGGGAGGATTACTATATGACAGATGAAAGATGATGGTTACGGCTTAGTAGAATGGTAAGGATCACACCACAACATGTACTTGAAGGGATCCATACAGGTGCTTCACTTGATATTGTGATACATTACCATAGGCTGATGCTTTACACAAAGTCTATGTGATGCAGAGACTTGTCCTGTCCGATTCATTCTGTTTGAGTTACAGAGACATCAAATCAGCGTGATAGGCTACCTAGGTACTTAGGTACTAAGGTAGAATACGATAACAGAACTACCTCAGGGAGGCAAGCACTTCATTATCTGTGCCTCTTGTACTTTCCTTTAATATTGTGGGAGTCTGGTAACGGTACATTGACTGTTCCTTCCATTTAGTCCTCTCCCGCTTCGCTCTTTATATCAATCAACGTACCTCACAGTTCTCAACACAATCAACAAATTTCACCCCTTTCATCTCCAACGTCAATTTTTTTATTAAAAATACTACTGAAACTCAGCTCTTCATAATTCAAGGCGAGTTATGCTGTCGTTTTTCAACTGCCTGGCGGTTGTTGCCATTCTTCTCGCAACTCGGCCTTGCTATGCACTTCGTCCTGATCATTCTCTCCGGTCACCAGAGTATGCCCCAAGAGGGCATGTAAACGCTGCTTACTTCGTCAACTGGTTTGTAATCTCGCTTCATTAAACATATTGCTTTCTTAACACTGTCAGGGGCATATATGACAGAAGCTTTTACCCTCAGCATATAAATGTATCCCACATCTCTCACGTACTCTACGCATTCTTGGGTATTGAACCCGATGGGACAGTGTAAGTGGAACGTAGAATAACCCAAATATATACGTAAAGCTGAACAAACACCAGATACTCCAAAGACAAACATGCCGACTTTATGGCACGATTTGACGGAGACAGTGAGCCTACCTTCATTACCTTGACTTCACAGCTGACGAGAGATCAGACTACGAAGTAGATAAAAGAAATGCCTACGGATGTGTCGAGCAACTTTTCCTATTAAAGAAAGCCAATCGTCACCTCAAGACTCTGCTTTCCATCGGCGGGTGGGGTGTCGGGTCTGCGAACTTCAGCAGTGCCGCAAGCACCCCTGACAGGCGTGCCAGATTCGCCTCGACTTCGGTCTACTTGATGTGGAATTGGGGTTTCGACGGTATCGATATCGACTGGGAATTTCCGTATAATGGAATCGATGCTGCCAATTTCGTTCTCCTCCTTAAAGCTATACGGGATGAGCTCGACTCATATGCAAGACACTACGCTTCTGGCCATCGTTTCCTACTGTCCATCGCTGCCCCTGCTTCTCCCCATCATTATAAAAAGCTTTACCTGAACGATATGGGCCGAATTGTCGACCAAATCAACCTCATGGCTTACGAGTACACTGGAAGCTGGGATCATATCAGTGGCCATAACGCCAACCTGTTCCCGTACAGACGTCCTGTCACAAGGCTCAATCCCGACTACACCCTCGAGGAAAGCTTTGTAACAGCGACCAATACCGACGATGCTATCAGAGACTATCTTGGAGCCGGGGTGCCCCCTGAGAAGATCATCTTCGGCATGCCTGTCTTCGGCCGCTCTTTTGAAGATAACTTGGGCATTGGAAGGACCTTCGGCGGTGTTGGTGTGGGTTCCTGGGGGGAGAAAGGTGTCTGGGATTACAAGGCACTTCCCAAGGAAGGAGCTACAATCATGTACGACCCAGATGCCCAAGCTTATACCAGTTACGACCAGAGAACACGCGAGTTAATCTCCTACGATACTCCGAGTGTGGTTCAGAAGAAGGTAAAATACGTGCTGGGGCATGGTCTCGGCGGAAGCATGTTCTGGGAGGCTTCTGCGGACAAAGAGGGAGACGAGTCCCTTATCCGCACAAGCTATATCACCTTGGGAAGCCTGGAAACGACAGAGAACTGGCTGGATTATACGAATTCGTACTTTGACAATATTGCGACAGGGATGGGTGAGGACTGTGTCTAACCTTGCTCGAGTTTATAAGATTCGTCACGGAGTTTAGACGAGCCAAGATGTCCTAAGTTCAAAACATTACTGATTACCGATTATGAAGTAAATTTATAATGTCCGTCAGCAAGAACATGGTTCTCTGTCAGGTCTAGAAGATTCACGGTCTTTAGTTTCGAATAGGCACGTAGTGAGATCATGTAGTAGCATTGTCGTGATTGCCCCGAGCTGTAACTTGCGGCATCGCATCATTTAAGTAAGTGCTGCCGATCCTATGACTTTATATATGCGATCAACTAAGGCAGGGCAAGATATTAGGTGCATCTGGCATGACTCCTTCCCCTCCACCCAAACTCCTCTCTACATCCTCACTTCACCTTCACCTCTCTTCCCTACGAAATTCTTCTTCCAAGCATCAATAAAACTCATCACCCCGCAAGGTAGGTAATTCCGCCGCGGGAAAGTTCTGCCTATCGTGGCAGTATTGTTCAGGTTATCATACAACAGTTCATTCGTTTCTTCATGTCTCCGACTTTTAAGGGCCATACACCTGGAACTCGTCAACAAATCGATATAAGCAAGCATGTTTCGACAACCGCCTCGACGTCCTCGACTGCTTCCAAGAACTGGCTGGGCAGACCTGTCTTATCAGTCGATAAGTTCCCCGGATGCAGGCTATGACACAGCAGATGAAGTCTTTGAGCTCTGCCCGAATCTTCGAAAACGATGTTTTCCTTCTTTCGATGGCTCAGGCCCCGATGAAATTCCAATCAAACCGCTTGAGAACCAAGAGCAAAAACCGCCAGCTTCGAGCAAAACAAGACTCGCGGCCGAGCCTCCCAAAACACCAGAGAGGCGTCATCCAAAAGGGAAGGCTGATGTGATTTCTCCTTTTTTATACTCGAAAAGCTCCAGACGTTTGCCTCTCCAAGACAAACGCATTGACCCAAACATACAGCATCTAGACAGATACGTCCCGAGACGTGATCACATTTCCCCATCATCCGAGAGATATCGAACAACAAAGCAAAGCCAGGATTTATCGAGAGACGAGCGTCTGAAGCGTGACAAAAGTGCCTCTGCAGATCCATTCGTTCTAAAACGTCGTGTGATGGACCCTGATCCTCGTTTTCCTTTTCGAGTTGATGACAGTCATCTGGACAGAGGTTTGGCAGCCAACCTGTTTTCCTTCTTTTTCTTTGTTTTCGTCTAACCAGCTCATCACTAGGTATAGCTCTTGGCCAACTACCACAGAACAGAGGAGGAGATCGTCAAGTTAGTATGGGAGCCATGTGGTCGGTCGGTGGTCTTGCGCCCAATGCAATCGCTACCGATGATGGACAGGGGCATCTCGTCAGACGTGGGACCAACGCTCGTGTGTTTCCCACCCTGTTCCAGGAAAGTCTTGTCAGCACGTCAGTCGAGAAGGAGAAGCACGAAGGCCGCATCGCTTCGGCTCTCAACATTGACCAGGTACGAAAGATCCTCGAGTTCGCACGGGCCCAGCAAATCCCTCGAAGCCTGAAACAGCACGGTCTTCATGTGGACCTTAGTCACACAAGTTGGAATGGATATCAGTGGGCCAACAAAGAGGAGTGGTTGAGTAAGCTGAAAGTGCTTGTCTATTAGAATCTTAGTTGACCATAAACAGTTCCCCTTAGGCCAGCAAAGAGGCGTCTTCTACCGGCTGCTCCATTCAGGTCGGTAGGTCTGAGTGTTCAACAGAGTTGAGCTAACGGTCTTCAGAGTACTCGATGCCCCGAACTTAAAGGATGACTTCTACTGCTCACCACTGGCGTACTCATATACGGCACACACTCTTGTTGTCTGCTTGGGGAGCCTTCTTTATGCCTGGTCTGAGTTTCGGGGCGTGCAGCTGATCCATGGAACACACTCCGATACTTAGTTGACATCGGTTGCCTTCTCATCAACTCCTGGAGGTAAAGCTGTGCTTGGGATTGGACACTCCAACGGGAGTGTGCTTTTCCAATCTCTCTTTGACACACTACCACGATTCGAGATTCGCCAGACTTTTCCTATTTCCTGTGTGAGCTGGCGCCCAGCCTGTACTCTGCGGCCTTCCAAGAACCCCATGAATCTGGGGGTCGAGGTTCTGACGGAGGACTTGGTAGTTGGGGATGAGATGGGCAATATCTACTACTACATTGTGGAGTGGCCGATAGGCTGGGAAGTCACGCGGGACAGCTGGCCCGGTGCAGTATCGTTGGTAGCCAAGATCAGCAATATTCACTGTCAGCAAGTATGCGGTCTTGCATGGTCATATGATGGTCGTCTATTCGCCTCGGGTGGAAACGACAATCTCTGCTGTCTTTTCGATGCTGATCAAGTCTCTGGGCGGCGAACCGAGCAAGCCCCCGGGGTAAATAGTCATCGAGGGCGCATCGAGGCAGGCAGCGCGTATGGTGGCATTGAGACAAGAGTTACACGGCTGTTGAGCGTCGACGGGGACGACGATATGTCTGTGAGGGCATTCAGGGCACAGCTACAGCCACTTCTGACTGGAACTGACACCGTTCGATATCTTGGCCCCGCTATCGCGAAGCATCATTGGAACCACGATGCCGCTGTGAAAGCCATTGCTTTCTGCCCTTGGAGACGAGAATTGGTGGCAACAGGAGGTGGCTCTAACGACAAGTGCATACACTTCTTCCATACGCCATCCGGAGCAGCTCTCGCAACGATATCAGTGTCTGCCCAGGTAACTTCGCTCATCTGGAACACAACGCGAAGAGAAATTGCCGCCACATTCGGGTACGCTTCACCAGAACACCCCTATCGTGTCAGCGTTTTCAGTTGGCCCGAGTGCAAACAGGTTGCAGCAATTCCATGGGAAGACGACCTGCGGGCCTTGTATGCCATCTCATACCCTCGAGGGCCGACCTCTGATGACCCAACCGCACCAGCAGGAGGCAAGGAAGGGTGCATTATTGTTGCATCGAGTGACAAGAGCATAAAGTTTCATGAAGTATGGTCGCGAGAACGAGGCGTGACCGTGGGCGCGACAGGTATTCTAGCAGGGAGCGATATCTTGGAGGGGCTTGAAGGCATTGACAAAGAAGGAGACGTAATCCGATGAACTGCTTTCTTTATTCTTTCCTTGTTCGAGATAATCTCTACCAGAAGAGAATTGTCTAGACTGCAAGTTATGTTTAGGATTGGTAGGTCGCTTTTACTCTGAGAATGGTAATATGATAAGACGAGGAACCTAAATCGGTCTCTATTCTGTTCAGCTGCGTCAAGTATTGCTGCGTATTTACAGGAAGTGAGTCGCAGAAAAGGCCAACTGTCCACTGTTGCGTTGTACTGAAGCAAAAGGACAAAAGCATATCAAAATGTAGGTAGATGCCACAACAACACAACGCCCAAGCAAACGACTCCGAGAACTCCAACCAATGCGCTAAGCCCGCTGTTTCTTTTGAGGCGGATGGAAAGAAGAGACAAGCATGGTCTACCTTATTTCAGGATAGCAATGAGCAAGACAAGGATGATGATGAGAACCACAATGGTGGTCATTTGCTTGTTCTCGCTTGCGCCTCGAGCAACCTTTCCGAGCATTCTACTCGCACGATCCAGTCGGCTCTGGTGACGATCGGTAACAGCCTCAACCTCATCGAGCATAGCAACGTGGCTATCGAGCTCGTCGCCGATCTGCATGCTAAGCTCGCGCTGGCGTCCGATAGACTCGCCCAGGCGATCAAGCTGCTCATCTTGTTGCTCCAGGATTTGGGCGTGGTACTGGTGAATCTGCTGGTTGTCCATGCCCTGTGCCTCGTCCCGGTAGCCGGCGCCATCGGAGGGATCATCGCGGTAACGGCCAAAGAGCTCGGCGGACGGCGAAGAAGGAGTGTCGCTGAAACGAACAGTCTTTGGCTTCCGTGAGACTGGGGATGTGGATGTTGCGTGCTCAAAGTCGTCGGCGAGCTCTTCCGAGTTGGGGTGAGTGAGGGTTTCGGCGGTTTTGGGGGTTGGTTGACCTTGGAATTGAGTCGTGAGGTCGTCTAGTTGCTTCTGGAGCGATGTGATGGATTCTGTGAGGCTTGCAGCGGCGCTGAGGAACAAGATTAGCATTGAATATGGTGTTTAGTACCTTGAGAGGCTTACTCTGTTTCGCCGGCAAAGGTCAACCGCTGCTCCTCATCGCGGAGATTGGCTAGACCATCGCGGAACTGGTCAAAAGATCGTGAGATGTGACCATCTTGCGAGTCGCCTTCAAGGTTGAGATTCTTGGCCCGTTGGCGCTCCAATAGCGAGAGCTTAATGTGGTCGGCGAGCAGAAAGAGTTGATTGGCGCTCGACATGGTTGGTGATTGCGATGCGATGCGATGCGATGCGATGCAATGTGGTTGATGGATGCGGTGGAGAAGGTAGGTAGGTAGATCGATTGATCAATCAATCAATCAATCAATCAATCAATCAGCTACTAGATGGAGCTGTTCTCAGTTGGGACCTACTACGGGCGCCTGTGGGGGGGGGATGAATGCAACGGTTGTACAGCTTTAGTCTGAGTCGACAATGAGAGAAAATATACTTTATTGGGGATACAACGCCCAAGTGATGATGTTGTAGATTGAAGTTGCCTTCTTCCTGAACCTAAGTACGTACTCTGTACTTGACTTCTACCTTATTATCATACTACCTAGGTGCCTACCTACCTACGTAACTAGATGACGGATGGGCTGTCCAAAGGTTCCGAGAGTTGGTGCAACTCGGCAATTGATGTACTTGCGCTACCTAGACGATAGTCGAACAGCCTAAAATACCTCAAGTATAACTGGTACCCCTGCAACGGCAAGGTACTCAAGAGTCTTGGTCTATCTGTTCTCTTGAGGCAGATACCTCAGCCAAGCTCAACGGAGGTGGTTGGGGACATGCCTCCCCTGAGCCAAAGGCAGTCCAGTCAAGGTAGGCAGGCTTCCATTTAAGCGATATGAAGAAGGAAAGGGAAAAGGCAACATATAGGTACCCTAGCAAGCTCAACAGTATAGTACCTATGGTTCGTGAGAAGACCAGGGCAGTTCAAGAGACGGGAGTCAAGCCCCGCTATGAACGAGCCCTCATGGAACCGATAGGCAATTCAAATGGTTGATTGATTTCATGAAAGCAACAAGATACCGTGCAAAGAAGTTTGTTTCAAAAGCCGTGGCATATGTTACATTACCTATGTTTACACCATAGCGTAGGTTCGCCACCACGTACAGCAGAAAGCCAATCTTTAGATGGGGTCATGCTTGCATCCGAGTCTATGTCAGTTATATTATTGATCGGAAGGTGGTACATACAGCTTGGACCATCCGTACCTAGGTATCTATCACGATACCATGAAAGTCAATGCATACGATAAGCCACATAATTATAGAGCTACACTGTTGCTTTTCATGTCTGAATAACCAATGAATTAGCCTTAGCCGCATGAGAAGAGCTTCAGGTTCAGGGCAAGAGATTGGCTCTGTTGCAACTCATGAAGAGGCTATTCAAGCCACTCCATTGACTGCATTGGCTGTCATTTGTTGGATGAGTCTTGATTGTGTTTCATTAACTAGCGGTGTTTCCAGCATGTCCTGTGCTGTCCTGTTCAGCATCTCAGACACAATGAATGCTACGTATCGCACTATACGGGGAAATCAATAACCCATCTTCTTGAATTGGATTCTTGGCTTCAATCCGGTCCTTTCCAATCCTGACGCCCATGATGCTTACTTGCTAACTTACTGTGTAATGTAAGTGCAAGCAAGGTAAGGCCCCAGCCCCAGCCCTGCCGAGAGTGTCGCGTCGTATTGGCTTGCTCACGAAAATCACGCCCTGAAACGCGCATCTATTAGCGGGAGTTTTTCTCCATCTGTGCCACAAACACAACTGCACATCTTGCACAAAGTCACAGAATGTTCGACACAACAATACAATTCACATCAGAGGCACATTTGAGACCAAGTTGTCGTTCAGTGATGTAGATTGCGATCAAATGATATCAAGCCATGACTATCCGGTCTATGGCATTCGCTTTCGGTAGCCTTTCTTTCCCGTCCATCCCAAGGCTCCTTTCCCATTCCCGTTCCCAGTCCGCAAGTATGGCAAACACGTAACTCCGTAAATAGCAAGTACAGGATGCATCAAGAAAATTATTTGAAAGGTTCCCGAACGAGATTTCTCTAGTCCATTCTCATGTCCATATCAGGGACGGTGTTGGCTGGCCGCGGTGATTCGGCTGCTGAAAGAACCTCCATTCCGTCAAAGATAGGAGGAGTGCATTGAAGATTTCGGAGTGCACCCTCAGCAGTCTGGCTGACAAGCTGGCCTTGTCGGAGGTTCTCGGCAAATAGGAAGAAGCCCTCGTTGGTCTCCACCAGATACGACTGGAGACCGTTGCTCTCAAGAAGGATTCGAACGTTGGAAACAGGGAAGTGGTTTTCGATATAGCGAGCCCAACCACGAGCAGCGGCTTGGATGTGCTCTTCTTCGCTGATTCTTCGCCAGCCAATGCCGAGGTGCAGAGTGAAGTTATCGACAATGGGACCCTCGATGGCAGGCTTGACTTCAGACTGGAGGGGAGAAGTGCCGGCTGCAGGTGCACTTGATAGAGTGGGCGAGACGCGTTGCAGCTTGGGGTTCCTGACCAGAGAGCGCGCCTCCTTGATGGCGGCCTCTTCAGCAGCCTTCTTCTCCTCGACCCAGGTGCCGGATTGACTGCTGGCATCTGTGACGTAACGAGTGCTCTTCTTGATGAGGGTCATGCCGGGGCCGTAGATCCATTCCTCTTCGGGCTCTTCCACGGGCAGGGACTTCATGTCAGGTTCAAGGTTTTCAGAGGCCTCGTCCCGGGAACGCTTTCTACCAGCTGCACAAGGTCGAACAGGCTGAGCAGCAAACTGGCTTGGCAAAGGTGCAAATCGGGGTGGGGTGTGGTGTCCAAAGCTTGCCATACCCATAGACTGGTGGGCATGTTGGGGAGTCATGGTGAGGACGGGAGAGGAAGAGAACTGAGAGCTGAAGTACGACATTTTGAAAGGCGTATTCTGTTCTGTTCTGTTCTGTTCTGTGATGGGAAACTGGGAGTGTTTGCAAGGTTAGTAGTCAGTGTTGTCACAAACCATCTATAGCGTATAGTCTCCGGGGCACGCGGTGATGATGAGTTCGCTTAAGAGGAGAGGTGAGGAGGGCGTCGGCGAGATGGAGCCTGATGAGTGACGATGAGATAGAGAGAAGTAGTAGAAGAACGCGATGGGTTCGGCCAGGACGAGGCACGAGGGCAAAGGTACGCGAAGGTGAGGATGAGGGTGGGTAATAGATAAGGTAGGTACCTAGGTAGGTAGGTAGTAAGTGGATGTGGTTTAAGCAAGTCGTGATGGGGAATGACTTTCGAGTTGGTATGTCCTGTGATGGAAGGAATATGTGAAGAGAGGAAGAGAAGGAGGAAATCGATGGGAGGAAGAAGGAGGATTAAAAGCTGTAAAAGAATGCGAGGGGAGCACTGCTAAAATGGAAAGAACCTGTGGGAGTAGAGAGACGAAGAAGGGGTGTGAAGTGTGAGTGGCTCTTTACCCCAGGTTGAGGTGCTCTCTTGCTCTTTAACGCACCCACCCAACCCATGCAGCCTCACTCCGATCTCTAACAGCTAATGGTGCTGACACTGTGCGTTGGTCTCGCGAACGGCGAACGCCGCGTACAGATACTCTGAGAAGATACCCGTACACCCGAAACAGCCCGTTCACAGCATCAGCAACTTGTATCGGATTCGGCAAGCTGCTGCTGGGGTCCGTACGAGACAGTACGCATACGGTATGCACGCCATCAGCTTATCGCAAACCTCCCGGCCCTAAAAGTGGTCTAGCTTGAAGCTAAGGTACCTCGCAGCGTCAGGTACGTACTGTTCAATGGTCAGCTCTAATTCGCGCTTGACCCCTTCTGGATTGCGTAAATGTTAGGGGTCTCACGGCCGTAAGGGGCATGGTGTCTGGTGGGTCTTTAGCATGTCTTGAGCCTTTACCTGGTTGGATGGACAACATTTTGACTTGACTCTAGTTGCCCCGTGCCACCCAGCAATCAGAACTCAGAGCCGAGCCCATTTCAGCCAAGTTTTTTTTTTTGCTTCTGATCCGCAGCTAGACATTGACCAATCTTTTCCCGATGGGACGCGCCAAAGAGATCCACCCGGGCTTCCGCTCAACCCGAGTCAGTTTTTGTTTCTCTTCCAATCCCAATAGATCATTGGATTGGGATTGGAAGTTTGTAGTTCCGATGCCCGTTTCCAAGTACGTACCTTGCCTAGGAAGAAAGTGAAATGAGTGGATCAAATAGAACTCCCGATGTCCAATGCCTTTCTGCCTCTCCTGGAGCCTGAGCCAGGTACGTCCCAACCTGACAAAACTCTGCTTGACTGGAATTTTTTTTTGCCTCGATTGGCAGCGAGAAATGGAAATAGTTGATTAAATTAAGTAATCAACATGGCTGGATCTGGAACCCCCCGGGGCCGGACCAACTGAATATTCGAACCTGCCCGAGTTTGTAAGGACGGATCCATGTCCGCACCGGTTGTCCCAAACGGATCACAAAGGAACTATCACCGATCTTCCTTCACTCATGGAGAAGCAAGACTCAAGGGAGGAATGCTCCTTTAATGGACATTTTCTTGGAAACGAGCTGAACAGTTTATTATCTCGATTTGGTAACAAACTAACGTAACGTATCTAAGGTAAGGTGTCTAATAGCTTCAGTCAACGCGCCCTGCTTGACCAGCAAAACCAGCAGTCACCGTAATATTATGCTCCGTTTATCTAGTATTAGCAAGACTGATCCTCGTACTCCTTGCATTTGCCGACGATTATGGACCACCTGACATCATCACAGATGTCGGTCGGCAAATCACATCACACATCGTCGGCGTTCTCACTGCCTCCGTACAAACCCTGAAACCCTGATGTTCTCAACCCTACTGGGCTAGTATTGCGTGCAGCACGCCTTCTCCTTACTGTCATGGGTGCATCGTCAATTGCTACTCTCACTCGTCGTCCTCGAACTGGCGCCGTGTAAACTCCATCAAACCTGCTTTGATGGCGAGCTTCTGGAAGTTGTCTTGGAGTTTGAGGTTGTTCTTCGATGGGTAGGCGATCACTGTACACGGGAAAATGTCTTCGGGGTGTCGTAGGCTCCAACCCTTCGTCAGCCGGTGAGATTGAAAGCTCACCAGCATCTTGGGGGGGGTCTAGAAGTTCTCCCGAGGTCTGAGAGAGGTCGTCGTTGACTTCTTCCGATGCATGCCGTGATGCGTCCAGCTAAATGCCCATTAGCCTGTGCGTACTAGTCTTTTATTTCGCCACAATTAATGCAATCCAAGGGGCTTTCATGGATACATATCCGATAATTATGATATGGACAGGAATTCGATTGGGGAAGTGTCCCTCACAGTTGCTGCCAAAAGTTGCTCTATCGTATCGTGTTCATCCGTCACGGAACTATCCCTAAAATTATCGTGGGGTTGTGGTTGTGTGTGGACGGGCGCAGTATCCGCTTCTTCCTCTTCTTCTTCAAACTTATTAGTATCTGCCTCAGTTCCGATCGCATCTCGCCATTGCTGGTCTGTTGACTTACCCAAGCTTTGTCGCGGGCGGAAAGGAAGTCGATGCTCGTCTGGTTGTAGATGCAGACGGTTGGTGCCGTGATCAACGTCCACGTAGGAGGTGGTCTCCTCAGAACTGATGGTACCGTAGTCTAGTGGAGGGACTGATGATCCTAATTCCTCTTCGCCGTCTGACTCGTTTCTGCCATCTGAACCTAGCGCGTCTTGTCCAATGCTAGAGTCAGTGGTTGATGTTACGATCCTGGTGTTGAGGGTATCTTTAAGCCCGGTTTCTCGGTCATGCTGGATGAGATCATCACGTATTTTATTGGCCTTCTGACAACTGAGTAGGTGCTTTCTGTAACGGTTTCGACGCTCGGCGTCGCTAATATCGCGAGTGGCTATCTTGATCGTCGTAGGTTGAAGTCGAAGCATTTTGCAGGGTGATAGGGCGATTTCACTCTAGACTTTCTCTTTGAAGTGTCATATGCATGATTGCAGAAACATTAATAGATAACATTGTAATAGCTTCCGTGTATATTTATTCCCATCTTCTTCAGAATGCAGTTTCCCATACCTCAAACAGTATTGTTCGGTCTGGCTATTCGAAAAAACTTAAAACAAGAGCAGGAACTTCCCCAGACCTTCTGAGCTCTAGGGTAAGGCACACATAATCATGTTTATTTCAACATGTAATGGGGTGATTCATTGGCGTGTGCTCATACGGTAGGTAAGGTTTAATGATCTTCTCTGACTCTTATCGCGATTTGTGGCTTTATAGGTTCTCATTCCCTTGATGCCTTGTTTTTTGGGTGCTTTTATGATTCGATGAGAAGCTGACGACACCACACCTACGACAGTACGTAGGAAGTATTGCACAGCCCCAGCGAGAGATCTTCATAGTATGTGGTCAGTAACAGTTCATAATCTATCAGCATAGACAACTCGACATGGCGTCCCTATTACGCGGCTATCCATCACGAGATACTCAATTTCCAGATATATCTTGGAATTTACGCCGTTTCTGGCTGATACGAGGTGCTGCGCCGCGCTGGAAGAACCAAGTGATGGCAATGATATCGATATGCATACAAGAAAGATCCCCATGTTTCGCACGAATGATATCCGCGTTTGCAGTGAATCCTGTAATTCAGCAATGACGTTATCGTGATTGTGCATCTAATTAACATGTGGAATCAATGGTGCTTCTTAGCTTGAGAGGAGACACCCAATAATCACCGTATGGAAATGGAAAGCAGTATAGGTGTTTAATTTTCCATGATGAACACAACATGAATGCTGTATAAATTGGGATAGTAAATTTTGGGGTGCTTCACGACCTCAAAAGTCTTGATTACTTCACTTTAACTTAGTACCTGAACGGTCTTGAAACAGGCTGGGTCCTAAGAGCACGGACAGAATGGCATCCGCACTCACCTGCTACGTACACCAATTCTATTTTTGGGCATCACGATTGTTGAACAGCACCGAGCCCTAGATCCTGGATATCATCGTCTTCAAGTCTGGGTTAGATGAAATGCCCTCATAAGCAATTTGCTGGCTTGTTCATCACGTTGAATAGGTACTCCGTACAGTAAGGCATGTATTTTTAGCGCCATGATAGACAGGGACAAGTGCGGCTTCTGCACCTCTTCAGGTATTTAAACTGAACCAGACCCGTGATATATTCAAGTCGTTATCCTTGGCAATAAAGTATCTAAGCCAGCATTTTGCCTAGATTACGGACCAACAATTTTGCAACAGTGGCCAGGAGATCTCGCAGACCGTGCTCGTGGATCAATATTCGAGGTTGCCAGCTACACCTCACACTCTATATTATAGTAGGTACATACTACCTAAGTACCTACCTTACGTTACCTACCTAGTACATTGGAGATTGGCTCAGGACTGATTTTGGTGGCTGGTGCTCCTCTCACCAAAATATCAGACAGGACAAGGTGAGGCACCTTGCAAAAAAAAATACTGGGGGCTCGCAGTCTCTCCTTTTCCTTGTGCATCATCCCAGCAAAGAAAGCCCTACCAAAGGTGCTATACCCAGGCTTAAAGACAAGGTTGGCGGCGGCCTAAGGCGTCTTTCGCTTCCCTGGACTCTCGTAATCTAGACTGGGGCCTCGTACCTCTCTTTTGCTAGGTGCTGTTGGCTGACGGGGGCCTATACTTTATCAGTTTTGTCACAGTACTACCACTGCAACCACCGCCAGCGCAACGCAACCTAACGCAACGCAACAATCTGGGATTTAATTTATTATTGCTAACCTCACAAACTGACCTCGCTCGCTTTCTCCCACCTACCTTACCTTACCCGTCGATTCCTCTTCTGGACAGCTCTGCTCGACATCCATCGGTGATGCTCCACGGCCCAAGCCGCCGCCAGTGGCCGACCGTCCCTTGCTCACGACTCGCGTTTCTCCTCCCAGTGCGAGTCGGGCTTGAGCCTGCCCACTTCCCCTGAGCATCTGCCCCAGGCACCTCCATCGCCCACCATGAATGGGGACCTGAGCCTTTCTCAGGCTCTGGGCGGACTGCGCATCGCCAATCCTGACGATGCTGCTGAGGCTACTAACACATCCTCGACCTCTCCTCCTGGGCCCGACTCGACTGCTCAGAATACCTCCATCTCCGCTTCAACTTCAACATCCGCCCTCCCCTCCACGCCACAACCGACAACCACATCTACCACGCCCTCATCCTATGATGCAATCCGCTTCGACCCTATAGATGCAGGTGTCGAAACCTCACTCAACGATCCTCATCTTACTCCATCCGCTCAACCATCCGACCCTACTTCCGATCCAAACCCCTCCGCAAATCATCCGCAGCCATCTCCTCCAACCGAGCCGTCGAGGTCTTCCGTTTATGGCATGTCCAATGTGTCAGAACCTGGCTCGAACCCCTCATATCCCGTGAGAGAATCCAGCCGACGAGACCCTCATCGCTTCAACAACTCAAGCCGACCAGTATCAGGTTTAATGTCTGGTGGCAGCCCATTGCCACCTCGGAGGAGCTCAAGAGGTATGGGGGTTGGCTATGCAACTGGTCCTGGCGGTCCACAGCAGAGCCAGCCTTACGCAGGTGACGCGCCGGTCCCAACCAGCAGAGAGGACTGGCAGGAGCGTGGAGCGGCCGTTGGGGTCCGCAGAGAAGTTGATGCAAATGGACGTACCGTTGTCCGCCAGGTCAAAAAGGGCGTCCGCGACTTTTCCTTCGGGCGAGTTCTTGGCGAGGGCTCCTATAGTACAGTCTACATGGCGACAGATCGCCAAACTCTCAAAGAATACGCCGTGAAGGTACTCGAAAAGAGACATATCATCAAGGAGAAGAAGATCAAATATGTCAACATCGAGAAGAACACACTAAACCGACTTACTGAACACCCTGGAATTGTCCGGTTATACTATACATTTCAAGACGAGACATCGCTCTACTACGTCCTCGATTTATGCAATGGTGGAGAGCTCTTGGGTGTCTTGAAGAGGACAGGCACCTTTGATGTTGAATGCACCAGGTTCTATGGTGCACAAATTCTCGACGCCATTGACTACATGCATTCCCGAGGTGTTATCCACCGAGATCTGAAGCCCGAAAACGTCTTATTGGATGACCAGATGCACGTCAAAATTACGGACTTTGGAACTGCTAAGCTGCTCAAAGATCCACGCGAAGACCCTTCAGCCGCATCAGCCAGCGGTGCGCCAGATCCTGGAAAAGATGATGACAGTCGTGCAGCATCATTTGTCGGTACCGCTGAGTACGTGAGCCCCGAGCTTCTCACACACAAGAACGCCTGTAAGGCCAGCGACTTGTGGGCTTTCGGCTGCATTGTATACCAGCTTTTGGCTGGCCGACCTCCTTTTAAGGGAGGCAGCGAGTATCTCACATTTCAGAAGATTGTAAATCTCGAATACGAATTCCCACCTGGCTTTCCACCAGCAGCCAGGGACCTCGTGGAGCGCTGCTTGGTTCTCGAACCAGCCAGACGACTCACTGTCGAGCACATCAAAAACCACGAATTCTTCGATGGACATCCATTCGGAAAAGGCCTCTGGAGGACCAAGGCACCCCGTCTCCGCCCATATATACCACCCCCCCAGGAACCCCAAGTTATTCAGCTCAACGGCTTTTCCACCTCGTCTAACAGCAGGCCCCCACGGCAGTCACAGGCCACTCCCTCCAATGGGAATAATCGACCATCGAGGATAATAACAGAACTTCCTCCCCCGACACAGCTTGACATTGAATGGTCACCCGTTTTGACTAAGAATAACGAGCGCATTCTCAAGTTGGGCGATCTCATGGTGGTCTCGACGCCTTTGCCCTCAAGCCCCCACGGAAAGGAACCAGGAGAAGGACATAAGAAGTTGTCTCGTTTCTTTATCGGCAGCACTACTAAGAAGCGTCAGCGCCTGGTAATGATTACATCTAGCGGCCGAATTGTCCTTGCCCCGGCTGGTGGAGAGGAGAAAAGAGCGAAGCAGGAGTTGTCTCTGCTCGGCTCAGATTGCACCTGGAAGACCCAAGTGGACGCAAAGGGCCAAACGGTGTGGTGTGTCAATACAGTAAGTGAATCTCGATTGGGTTTGTGTATTTTCGTCAGCACACTGACATCTACCTGCAGGGCGGCCACCACTACACATTTGAAGAGGCCAAGTCCTCATCCACACCCCAAGAAGGGGGCTCCGCTGCCGCTGACTGGGTTGAATGTCTTGAGAGGGCAAGGGACATGGCACTGTCTCAGAACATGACCACCTCTTATGGTGGTGATAGTGGGTTTGCCGACATGCCGTCTCAAGTCTCAAGCCCATCAAGTACTTTGGGGGGTCCTGGAAACTATTCCGATGGTTTCGGGCTCAGTGACCGACAAGGACGAAACCACCTGAGTAAGAACCAGGGGAACAATGAAGATCCCGCGCCAAAACGCAACCGCTTCAGTAAGAGACAATCGAGGAATGGGCTAGGATCTGCATTCTAAGGGTCCTGAACGAGGAAATGGTGCGAACAAACTCGGATCTCGACGAGGTTCAGATTCTTAGAGTCGACGACATTTGTCATTTTTGCCTCTCATCGATCACATTCAGTACGTTCATGGCATCGAGAGCGCGGCGTCTTAATTGCGGAGTTTTATTCATCTGAGCGGACTGGCAATGCATTATTTTGGGGAGCATTTTGTTTTCAGCGTTGTGGAAGAAGGATGGGCAAAGCCGCCAAATAGTGATTATTTGATGCCCAAACCCAAGGTTTCTCGATTTGAAGAAGCTCAATCCAGACCACCAGATAGGTTTACGTCATTGCCGGAAAACTGTTTACTAGTTTTCTATATGTTCTCGTGTTGAGTTTTGGGACAAACAGCCTCAAAAGTGCTGGGGGCTGAGGTCAAGACTGCTGGTGCAGTATCTTCAAGTATGCTCGGGATAGGAGAGGTGGTGGTGTGTTTGGTGTGAGCAAGGACGGGTTCAGAGCTGTGGCACTGGATCAACTCCAGCCGATTTTGACAGTCATGGATGCTACACCGTATTTCTTGAGATCCTATCCAAAGGGCAAGGCTAGTCAGCAATGTAGGGGCTATAGATAGGAACTATAGGAGGGCGACGAGAGTTGGGCACTCGTTGTTCTGAGGCTTTTACTGATATATGAAGAACCAATCCATCAAGACAGGGATGGCATTCGGTTTTCGATCAAGCCCAGATCGCCCTTTCTAGAGCTGTGGGACTGGATCATGTCCAGTGCCATTCAGAGACATCAGCATTTCTTAGATATAAATCATATTCAATTAACTAGGCACGCACAAAACGGATGAATGCCTTCCACTGCACGGTATCGTTTAAGATGAAGTTAATCACGTGACTGGATGAGTAATACAGTTGGCTAAGGTACTGGCCGTTACCGTTTTCTCGCGACGTAGCGATGCGATGCGACGCGACACGATCAACCTGTAATCCCACCAGCGACGCCTACCGAACCCCAACACGAGTCTTTGTTTTTCTTGGTAAAATGCAGCCTCAATATCGCGCTTATGCGCAGCAGGTTCCGCAACGCTCGCCTCATGCGACAAACCAGCGACGTGGTGGAATTGGTACGCTTAAAACCCATCCCCCATCATTTACGCAACCCGACCCCATTCATCAATCATCTACTAACATGGACGCTTTCTCAGGACCTATGATGTCCTCAGGGCCTCACCCTTCGGTTCCCCTCACCCAGGCACAGATTGCTCAGCAGCAACAGGTTCAGGCTCACGCCAGTGAGCTAGCTAAGCGACGTAGTCGTAAGCCTACAGATAAAAACATTCCCGATGGAGTTGAGGACAGCATTATTGATCCAGACGGTGTTCAACGGTACAAAGAACTGCGAGATGTCGAGCGTCGACTTGATGCTACTATCACACGTAAGCGTCTGGACATTGTCGACTACACTAGCCGTGGATCCAAGGTGTGTTCGACAACAATACATTATTGGGAGGAGCCGACTAACCAATGACTCAGAGATACAAAACATTGCGAGTTTGGATTAGCAACACGGTCGAGGATCAAATCTGGCAGAGCAATGGACTTAATTCTGATTCGTTTGACTTCACCCCTAGCATGGAGGCGTCGTACCGAGTCAAGATTGAAGGTCGTCTACTCGACGATGAAGACGAGGAGACCGAGCAGCCCAAGAAACAGGAGTCAACCACAGAAGAAGGCAAGGAGGCGGACGAGTCAGCACAGAAGTCCAAAGCACAAGAGAGACCCCGATTCTCGCACTTCTTCAAGTCTTTGATAGTCGATTTCGACCGATCTCGAATCCGAACAGGCGCCGAACAGACAGTGGAATGGAAGAAGCCAGATGCCCCGGCCCGAAACCAATCCGCTGCCAACCTTCCCGCAGCCGCTGATTTCGATGAACTTACCTTCAAGAGAAACGGGGATGAAAACCAAAACATCACCATCAACCTGTTCCGCCAGGAGACACCCGAGAGATACCAGCTGACTCCTGAGCTTGCCGATGTGGTCGATATGAAAGATGCTACCCATCAAGAGGCGGTCATGGCTCTCTGGGAGTACATCAAGTTACTTGGACTACAAGAAGACGAGGAGAAGCGCAATTTCCGGTGCAATGAGCCTCTCAAGAAGGTTGGTCTATATGAATACCTATGTTGATGTTGACATGGCTCTGACGATTCCCACAGGTAATAAGGCAAGGCGACATCGGGCACATCCCTCTGCTCAACGAGTATGTTCAGCAACACCTGCGACCCCTCGAGCCAATTCGCTTGCCATACACCATCCGAGTTGACCAGGAGTTTCACAAGGATCCCCAGCCTACGATCTATGACATCCAGGTTCCTGTGGACGATCCTCTACGTGATACACTCTTGCCTATGCTCAACAACCCTCAGTACATTGCAATGCTCAAGGACGTGACAGGCCTTGACGACCAGCTCGCCAAGGTGGTTCAGGCGATCGCCGTGTCGAAGGCCAAGCATTCCTTCTTCCAGTCTCTTGGCAAAGATCCTACCAACTTTATCAAGAACTGGCTGAGTTCTCAGAAGAGAGACCTCGAGGTCATCATGGGAGAAGCGCCCAGAGGAGGTGGAGAGCATGCATCGGGTGACGAGTGGCGCCGTGGTGGAAAAGATAGCGTCTGGACTACCCAAAATGCGCGTGAGAGCGTCAATGTCTTGCTCTCGAAGCAGCAACGATGAGCATCCACCTGAAGATTGTTAATACGCCAGGACGGCACTTATTGACAAACCAATTGGAGTTATAGAGTTTGTGTCATGTTTAATTGGCCACATGCGGGGAACAAGGGGGCGTTGGGAGTGTCTTTTTGTATAATAATATCATGAACCAAGATCGGCGAAACGACATGTATAGCCTGGTTGCAATCAATGCTACCGCCAGGGGCATTCAACACAAGAACTGTAGGGATAAAATAAGACAAAACTGCAGATCATGCTATGCCATCGTGATGAATAGAGAACGGTGCTCCTTGGCCTCATGAATCGTTGTCGGGTGGGAGAAAAGCAGTGAAAACGCCGCACAAGTGCAAAATGGTATAAGTGACAACATATCTGTCCAGAGCAAGTAGGCAATGCGGCATGTATGCGTTTACCGTTGGGGAGCAACGGGAACTGAGGGCATGCCGCGGATTTGCTTGATTAAAAATTCTCTCTCATCGATGAACTGCTCGTCATCTGTCCGATCCTCGAGGAAGTGAGAGAGGAAAGTGAGAAGCTTATCGCGATTCATGAGGAGAATCTTCTGGACGGCAATTGACTTGTGCGGGTTCGCAACAAAGACCTTGAATACGTGGAAGCCCTCGTACTGAACCATTTTCCTATCATCACGTAGCAAGTTCATGCATATCTTGAGATGCTCCCCGCGATCAACATAGGCAGTCATGACGTTATAGTTGGAGCGATCAAGCAAGATCTCACCGAGAAGCTTTATGGACTGGCGCTTGGTCACGTAACTGTTGGATTGCACCAAGATGTTGTTGTACTTGTCGAAGAAGAGCTCAAAATTTGCGTTCAAGTATCTTGGTACAAGGTCCTTGTGGCGTGTCAGGAGTTCCTATAGCAAAGTCAGCAATTGGAAGCAATTCAGGAGGTACGGCAACCCAGGCTCACTCGAAAAGTGGTGAAAGCATCTGCTGCCACCTCAAAGGAGCTCTTATCAACCCAATCGAAGAATCTCCAGAACACGCCTCTCCCACTTTGGGGTCGATCACGGTCAATGGCATTCAGACCCTTGGAACTCGAACCTGGCTCATCTCCGTCGTCGTATAGAATGATTGCGGCGGCGGCCTCGTTCTTGAGTAGCTCTCGTAGAACCGAACCTGCTGGCGTAGCGCTCTCCTTGTGATCATAACCTCGACATAGCTCAACTAGGACCTGGGGTCGATTGCAGACAACGTATGACAGTGCGAGAGGGTCGCTTTTGGGGGCGGCGGTGGCGGGGCGGAAGCGGAAGACGTAGGAGAATATGACTTGGGTATCTTTACGTGACTCGAATGGAAGTCGGAAGAGGTTGACGGCGAGGAGGTGGAGGAGATCTTCATCGATGAGACCAGTCACAAGCTGTAAGATCTGTTCTGGAGAGGTATCGGCCTCTTGCAAGATGCCTTAGCCATACAGTCAGGGGTTCGTGGGGAAAGGCGAAGCAGCATACCGGGAGTTCCCTGCAGGATAGTCTTCATCTGGCTCAAAACTCGGGCAAGCTCTTCGGCCTTTTAGAGTCAGTGTTTGGCCTTGAATCGAGGTGAGGTGATATGGTTGCTACCTTGGAAGGGCCCTGTGGCCCCTCGAGCTTCAAGACATGCTCGCGGGCCTGCTTGGGGAGATCGGCAACTGTGCGTGTGCGGGCTCTTCCAAACAGGAACGACATGGTTCGAGGTTACAAACCGATTACTGGAGAAGAATAAAGAGGTCCCACGGCGACACAAGAACCTGTCACTGCTAAAAGTGTTGTTTGTGTGAAGTGAGTTGCCGGTGATGGTATGGTATGCAACTGATGGTCTTGCGACGTCAGGTTTGTTATCGATAGTGTTTTGGTTTCAGAACCGAATAGCGGCGAGTAGCTCCCTTGAGAAATACAGGGGCTATCCGCATCAGTTATGATGAATCTTAGTGGAAGGACGAGATACAGAAACCGGCTACAAATATGCGAAAGTCATACCAGAGTGGGTTGATGTTGGCAAAAACCAAGCAATAATCTACTATGGTAAACAAACACTTCATCAAGCTCGATCCTGTTTGCTTAGGCTGCTTTGCTTTGCTTTGCTTTGTCTGGCGGGCAGCAACTGGGCACGCAGACCCTGGTCGTTTTAGTGCTGGAGCGCTGTAAACTTGGCTTTTAAGTGATACAATCGCTAATCTCAATCCATGATGAATGAGACCTATTGTTAGTGCCATTGCCGAGGAGAGAAATTTGATGCAATGCATCAAATCTTACTGATGATTTGTAAACTGGTCTAGAAGCTACCCAGATTCATAGACCTTGGTACCCTTTGAGGCCATACATCCATCCACTATCTGCCGGTGTCGGTCTTGTCATCTCTTGATGGGTCAGTGTTATGCTGATTTGCCAGAAAACACTTCTTTGCTTCAAGGGAAATCTTTAAAAATAAGGTGTTTAGAGTATTCCATGTTAGTAGCTTACATATAGATTCATTCTAATTCGAACCATGAACATTTATTGTATAAGCCACCATGGACAGAAAGTGCTGTGATTATGATTAGTAGGTTGGTACTTAAGTACTAGGTACCTAGGTACCTAGGTAGCCTATGAACCCTTCGCCCCTTCATGGAACTGGTACTACTAACCTACTACCTTAGACCTAAGGTACACGCGGGGCACAAATTTGACCCCACCTCCGGTTCCGTTGCTCTTGCTTGACTCACCCACCCATCATCGTGAGCGGGTAAGCAAGCTGCCTTTTTTTCTTTAAACTTGCCCCTCCATCAACGGTTTGTCGCAGATCGTGACACTCTCAAGGCATCGCCGGTGAGTCAAATATTTCTTTCTTACCTCTTCCCCTAGCTACTTAAATACGACTACGCCTCTTCTATGATCGCTCAAATCAACTCCTTCAACAACATATCCACTAACCCCTCCTCTTACAGGCGAACCATCACAATCATGTCGATCGACTTCCCGAAAGAAGAGGAGGCCATCATCCAAAGATGGCGGGAAATCGATGCCTTCCTGCGACAGGTTGAACTGTCCGAAGGGCGCCCTCGATATACCTTCTATGATGGTCCTCCTTTTGCGACCGGTCTACCTCACTACGGCCATCTTTTGGCCTCCACCATCAAGGATGTTATCCCTCGCTACTGGTCCATGAAGGGCTACCACGTCGAGCGACGCTTTGGCTGGGATACACACGGTCTTCCAATTGAGCATGAGATTGACAAGAAGCTGGGAATATCTGGAAAGGCTGCCGTCATGGAACTCGGTATCGCCAAGTACAACGAGGAGTGTCGATCCATTGTCATGCGATATGCCGGCGAATGGCGACACACCATTGAGCGTTTGGGACGTTGGATTGATTTCGACAATGATTACAAGGTAGAGAAAACATACACTCTATTTCCCCAGCCAGGTAGCTAACCGCGCTCCTTCAGACTATGGACCCCAAGTTCATGGAGTCTGAATGGTGGGTTTTCAAGCAACTGTTCGATAAGGACCAGGTCTACCAAGGACACCGAGTTATGCCCTACTCTACTGTTCTCACCACCGCCCTGAGCAACTTCGAGGCCAACCAGAACTACCAAGACGTCACAGATCCTGCAGTTGTCGTCACATTTCCCCTTGTCGACGATCCTGAAGTTAACCTCCTTGCCTGGACCACCACCCCTTGGACACTGCCATCGCATCTTGGCCTCGCAGCTCACCCTGACTTCGAGTATGTCAAGATTCTGGATGAGAAGACAGGAAAGACTTTTATCCTTCTCGAGAAGCTCCTTGGTACCTTATACAAGGATCCCAAGAAGGCTAAATTCAAGAAGCTCGGAACAGTTCTCGGCAAGGATATGCTGGGATGGAAATACACCCCTCCTTTCGACTACTTTTACGAGGAGTTCAAGGACATTGCCTTCAAGGTATTGAACGCAACTTACGTTACAGACGACAGTGGTGTGGGTATCGTCCACCAGGCACCGGCGTTTGGTGAGGACGATTACAATGTTGCTGCAGCCGCAGGTATCATTACCGAGAAGCGGCCGCCTCCTGACCCCGTCAACGACACCGGCCACTTCACTGACCGAGTCTCCGATTTCAAGGGCTTGCATGTGAAGGAGGCTGATAAACACATCATCAAGCACCTCAAGAACGCCGGTCGCATCGCCAACGAGTCTCAGCTCAAGCACTCGTACCCCATGTGCCCTCGCTCGGATACTCCCCTTATCTACAGGGCCGTTCCCTCTTGGTTCATCCGCATTCCCAACATCGTCCCCGACATGCTCAAGAACATAGAGGGTTCCCACTGGGTTCCATCATTTGTCAAGGAGAAGCGATTCGCCAGCTGGATTGCCAACGCTCGTGATTGGAACGTGAGCCGAAACCGATACTGGGGTACTCCCATCCCTCTTTGGGTCAGCGATGATCTGGAGGAGAGAGTGTGCATCGGAAGTGTTCAAGAGCTTCGTGAACTGAGTGGATACAAGGGTGATCTGTCCGATCTTCACCGCGACAAGGTTGATCATATCACTATTCCCAGCAAGATGGGCAAGGGTCAACTGAAGCGTATCGAGGAAGTGTTTGACTGCTGGTTCGAGTCTGGAAGCATGCCTTATGCCAGCCAACACTACCCCTTCGAGAATGTTGATAAGTTCAACCAGTCGTTCCCCGGAGACTTCATCGCTGAGGGTCTTGATCAAACCCGTGGATGGTTCTACACGCTGACAGTGCTGGGAACTCACTTGTTTGGCAAGTCGCCGTTCCAGAACTGTGTTGTCAACGGTATTGTGCTAGCAGAGGATGGCAAGAAGATGTCGAAACGTCTCAAAAACTATCCTGACCCTTCTATCGTCATGTCCAAGTACGGTTCTGATGCTCTACGACTCTACCTTATCAACTCTCCTGTTGTGCGAGCCGAGCCCCTCCGATTCAAGGAGTCTGGCGTCAAGGAGGTCGTTCAGAAGGTCCTTTTGCCGCTGTGGAACAGTTACAAGTTCTTCGAGGGTCAAGTTGCTCTGCTCAAGAAGGCAGAGGGCGTGGACTTCGTTTGGGATCCGAAGTTGGAGTCAAGCAACACCAATGTCATGGATCGATGGGTTCTGGCAGTTTGCCAAAGCCTTCTTCAGTTCGTGAACAAGGAGATGGCCTCATACCGTTTGTACACTGTCGTGCCCAGGCTCCTTGGTCTCATTGACAGCACAACGAATTGGTATATTCGATTCAACCGAAAGCGACTCAAGGGAGAGAACGGTCTCGACGATACCCTCCATGCCCTGAACACCCTCTTCGAGGTGTTGTTCACTTTGTGCCGTGGACTGGCACCTTTCACACCTTTCCTTACTGACAACATCTACCTCAAGCTTCTACCTCACATTCCCAAGAAGCTCCAAAGCGAAGATCCCCGAAGCGTGCACTTCCTGCCATTCCCCGACGTCCGCGAAGAGTTGTTCGATGAGGAGGTGGAGCGACGTGTTGGTCGCATGCAGCGTGTCATTGAGCTCGCTCGTGTATCGCGTGAACGCCGTACCATTGGTCTCAAGCAGCCTCTCAAGACACTGGTAGTCATTCACTCCGATCCTCAATATCTTGAGGATGTCAAGTCCCTTGAGAAGTATATCAGTGAGGAGCTGAATGTGCGAGATCTCGTGCTCTCGAGCGACGAAGCCAAGTACAACGTCCAATACAGCGTCACTGCCGACTGGCCTGTTCTTGGAAAGAAGCTCAAGAAGGATATGGCCCGCGTGAAGAAGGGGTTGCCTCTCCTCACCAGCGAGCAGGTCCAGGGATACGTCTGGGACAAGGAAATCTTTGTTGACGGAATTCGTCTGGAAGAGGGCGATCTCGTTGTGCGCAGAGGTATCAAGGAGGATGATTCTTCCAAGAACTTGGAGATCAATACTGATAGCGATGTGCTCACCATTCTGGACACTGAGATTCACCCTGAGCTAGCAGCTGAGGGTCTAGGACGTGAGATCATCAACCGTGTACAGAGACTTCGAAAGAAGGCAGGTCTCGTGCCAACGGACGACATTAAGATGGAGTACCGTGTCATTGCAGACCCTGAAGACATTGGCTTGTCTGGTGCCTTTAAGTCCCAGAATACAGTGTTTGAGAAGGTCTTGCGCCGACCACTAGAAGAGACTGGAGCGGAATCACAGACTGAGGGTCTTATTGCGGAGGAGGAGCAAGAGGTCCAACAGGCAACATTTTTGTTGAGATTACTCAAGCTGTAAATCTTAGGAGAATAAAATTCAACTTTATGTAGGAGATGAAGTGTTAAAAAATAGCTGGATTAAAAGTGTATTTTCTGTGGCTACATGAGTGCATCATGTTTTCTTGGATGCAGCCTTGAGTGACAGTGTCAGACATGTCGCCATTGAGAGGCGAATGGATAGGAAAACATACTAAATAACAATCTTTGAGCCTCATAAACTCTTTGGCACACTTATCCTTGTGGACAGCGTTATAGTCGGCAACGATACACTTGCCATATGCCGTAGCCTACCAGATTTTAGTGATTTGATGCAGGCATGACAAGAGAATTCAGACCTCGACAGAGCATTGCGAGACTGCTTTGGCAAACTTTTGAATGGGACGAGCTCTTTGCTGGTTCATGGTGACTTTGTGAGAGATGGAGATGAGTGAAGACAATGAATGGCCAGTTGCTGAAGTTGTTATGAGACTGAAAATAGTATTGCTCATACAGTGCCGATGGATCATCGAATAACACAGTACGGCTTTCAAGCCGCATGAGGCGTGTGCGCACCAGCCACCCACTTTACACGCCCGAGCTGTTGGCCGTTGGCATCGCGACCGCGCAAATTCGCGTGCGTTTTCTGCCAGGTTGGAACACAGATTGCGCTTTGTTTGGATACGACCCTGTCGTCGAATACGATAGTGCAATTCTTGAGGCGCCGCTAGCATCGCTTTTGTCGATTTCTATTCTTACTTTTTTATAATCCGATTTACTGAAGCGCAATACTCAAGTCAACTGAAGTTTGCCAGTTCGCAAATTTGTGGTAGCTCGCCGCAACTGACTGACTAACTAAATAAATAAACAAACAGCAGAACAGAACAGCTTGCGCTTCATTACACACCGACTTCTTGACTATGGGCCAATGACGGATGCGGGCAGCTCGCCAATAATAATATCTGTCCATGTCCTCCGACATCTCTCGCCAGGGCTCAAATGCGACTTCACCAGCAGCATCGATGTCGCCGGCTGCGCAGAGAGCGGCCTCACCGTCTGATGATGGCCGCTCGAGCATTGCCAGTCGGGCACCCTCTAGCCAGGACCCATACTACTCCAATGAAGGTCCGTATCATTCTTGCGATACTCTTCCGACCTGATATTGACCAAACGGCCTAGACATTGCTGCGCTGCACGCGGTGGTCGTTGCTGCCCAGGAATTGCTCGACTCAGCGCCTGAACCGAAACCTCTCCCTGCTGCTGCGCTCTTCAAGGCATACGACGTCGTGCTCCCGACCTATGGAATTGACCCCGATTCAGATCACCACCTGTCGACTTTTGTCTTCCGCGTAGGCGGTGAGCGAGGCGATGGCAACTTGCTCTACAAGTTCCAAGCTATCCTCAGTCGAATGGGAATCGTTTTAGAGTTTGGAGATAATACTACTGCGTCACCGCGAACTTCAGCCTCTACATCTCCCGCAATATCTTCATCGAGTCGCCAGAGCCATGCTGTCTCGCGCCAGCAAACAACTCCACACAAAGGTCTACAAAACGACCATGCCACGACTCGACCGAGAGTCCCACAATCACCAGCTTCACCGTCGCCATCACCGTCGCCATCACCATCACCATCAGTCTCTCCGCCAGAATCGCAACCTCACCCCCAGGATGAATTGGAATTTTCCGAGACCGACGAGGAGGAGGAGGGCGCATATGAGGAAATGCGAAAGGCGGTTGTCTCTTCAGCCATGAACCGCTGGCGCTCTCTGGTTGCGAGTCGTCGAGCACAACCTGCACAACGGATTCCCTCTTTTCCAAGCATTCCCGAAGAAGCTTCAGCCGATGTGAGGAACTTTGAGGCTCAACCTTTTGAAGATCGACCGCCAGTGACCGGGCATCAAACAGTGACAACTTCACAAGTTAATGGGCTCGAACCACACACTCAAACTTCGCTCAAAGACCCAACAGATATGCACACAAGACCAGTTTCCGCTCAGTCATTTATACATCAGCCGCTTTCTGTTCTAAGTAATGCTATACGATCTACGGCTTCTCTAATTCAAGGGAATGCGACACAAGAGGAGCACTTTGACGAGCCATCGCGCCACGATGATGATGGTGATGAACTACCTCATAGCCCAGTTGAGGAGCCCCCACAGCAACTTCAAGAGCTCAAAGAGCCTGAAGAACTCGACGAACCTGAAGCCGAACCCTCTCAACATACACAGATCCAAAATCCACCAGAAGTCCATTCTCCAACCACAGCGGCTCGACCCAACACCGTAACTAACAACGAAGGCACAATTGTTCATCATCCTGTAACCCAAGAGCTCACTAGAAACACAATATCCCAACACGAACAACATGCTGAAGAATGCCCTTTGACACCCGAGCAGCAGATTGATTCGGAAAGAGAACAAAGCAGGCTCCTCAAACAGGCCACCAGAGCTCGCGAGATCTACCTCGCAAGCAAGGTCTTCAACCATTGGGCTGACCGCACCGCACGTCGTCTTGAACGAGACGCCGTTGCAAGACGGCATATGATACGATTTCGCTATTTCCGATCATGGAGCCAAGCCCCTGCACTCCGTGAGCCTACCACCGACCACATGAGGGCGGCCGTGGTTGTGAAGAAGTGGCAACGTATTGTCGCCCAAGAGGAAAGTCTACAGGCCACTGCGATAGAAGCTGCTCGGGCTTACGAGCAGAGAAGAGTCCAGCGAGTCCTTGATATATGGTCTTGTCACCGACTCAAACACCTTGGCCGTCAAATGACGGCTTCGCGTAGTAGGACAGGAGCCATGTCAAAGTGGCTGTCACAGGCTTCTCATGACAAGGCTCTCAGTCAAGCCATACAGACCCAAACGGCTTTGCGACTCCAAGTGGATGCCATTCACCAATGGCAGGGCATGTCAGAAAATGAATGCCAGCTATATAACACTGCCAGGAGAATTGGAGACATTCAGCACTCCTTCACATATCTTCGAGAATGGTGGGATCAAGCTGAGATCAGTCGAAGGGCGGTCGGGTACCGCCAGCGATTGATGGTCGAGAAGGCAAACCTTGCTTTCGATGAGTGGAACTTGAGGGCAAGAGCTCAGGCATTCCAATGGAGGCGCGAATATCTTCACGTGACGCGAGTGTTCAACCGATGGCTCCAATGCGCCGAACAGGATGCGGACATGGGCCGAAGAGCAGAAGAGTTTTATGAGGAGCAAGCAAAGTCCAATGTTGTAAGGACTTTCAGGCAATTTAAGCGTGATTCGTCACACATGGCACGTTTGGGAGATCGAGCTCAACTCTATCTCGGAGCTACTAGGCTGTTGCAAGTCTTTGACCGAGCGATCAAGAGTCGTAGGGAACAAGACAAGCAGCAGGTCAAGAGGTATCTGATGGCCAGGTATACCCAAGTCTCTTCTGCTCGAAAGAAACGCAATTTCTTTGCTGCTATCGATCGATGGAGGGCATTGGCGACGGAGGATCGGGCACGTGGCGACTTGATACAAGAGTTGCGAGCCCACAAAGATACCCAAAATGCTATCCTAATTACTGATACATGGGAACGCCAAGCGGGCATTGACCAAAGACGCATGCAAGAAGCTAAACTCCAACATGCAGAGGGGTGGTTAGAAGTTTGGAAAGTGTACACCGTCGACCTTGAGCAGCTGGATACAGATGCCTGGCAGCTTTGGGCAGCCGACAAGCAACGGCAGTCCCTCAAGTCCTGGTCAATTGCATCGCTACAACAAAGTGGACAGGGTCACACCGCAATTGAAGTTCAAAGGAAGCACGAACGCGAAAGGCGTAATCGCGTACTGCAATATTGGCGTCAACGGGACGATAGAATTCGATCCGTGGCTCCTGGAACTCGCCCACAGCCACAATCTGTGCCGGCTGCATGGCCACGCGGAAGTTGGCGAGCGTTGTCTGGGAGGCGGTCACTGGCCAGTCGCAACGATAAGGGCTTTGATTACTCCAGTACACCGCTTGAGACACCAACTAGATGGACTGGGCAGCCATTCTCCATGTCGACCATGATGCCGCCAGGATCCATGGCTCCGCTTCGAGAGGCGGACGAGAATGACGAGGCGTTTTCGCTAGCTGGCGATGATGATGACGAACTACCAGCCTCGCCATCTTTGAGACCTGCTTCGCGAGGACCTGGCCAGTTCTCAGGTCTGCCATCAACGACACCGATGGCACCAGTCCCATCGCATTTAGAGCGAGATACCCAGGGTCGTGACTCCGAGTTTGGCCAGGACCTGGCAAGCACAGCAGGGCCCGGCCGGCCTGAACCCTCCCGGCGGCCAGTAGCTGCGAGATCATTTGGGATCATGCCTCCAAATGGGCGTACAATGGGACCTTTGCCTTCCTCGCCGGAGCCAAACTCCCCAGTCATCAACAGCAAATCCGTGGGCGCGAGACCATCTGCCACACGATTTGGACTTCCGCGACAGACCGGCACTAAGTTTACGCCAGCGACAAGATCTGTGCGTATTCAATCACCGAGAACACTATCGGCTACACCACAATCCCGGCTACCAGGATTGCCAAGAGGGGATCAGCTGCGTGGCCGTGTGAGTACAAGCCAATAACCCTGTCGATCAGGATGGCTATTGGTATATACATTATGGAAGAGCATGTGTGAAGCTGGGTTGACTATGGACGATATGGATGTGTTTCTCTGACGTTGGATGAATTGTTTGATAAAAGGATACCCCTTTCTGTTAGTGTTATTGTTATATGTGAATGCATAGCGACAATACGTCGATGGCGTTGGATAGGCAATATTTTATGAAACTTGCTGATCTCGAAGGATCCGTTACTTGGCACGGACTTGCTTGAGTTGAAGTGAACATCACGTCCGTAGAGTGGATGTCTTTTCGTTCTGAGCAGTGAGAATAAGCAATGTTGGGGGCCTCAAGCCACGATGCCGAACCCAATTCATGGACGTTGATATACTTGAAAGTTCTCTTTGAGTAACCTGGACGGGGAAAAGCATCATCAACATTCCTGTAATGGCCAAATTATACTCAACTTCTGTAATTGAAGATGTCTGGGGTTGTGGTACTCATCGTCATGGGTTCATGTGCTTGGGCCGGGGTGTGGGGGCCGCTTTTGGGGTCACGTCACCTCTAATCATGCTGGGGCATTGATTGACTCTGGTGACTTAGCTCACCAAAGCTTCCGCTATCAAACCTCAAGCTCCTCCCTCTCCTTTGCGCCTAAATATAGGGTAGCGCCATCACAATTCCTTAGAGATGCGCGCAAATTGTTCTCCTTAATAGCATGAAGGCCGTCTTGCCGGGCAACCCGCGCTCGAGGCTCCAAGGGCTTGCCTCGGGTTACTGGGACTCACGACACATTAATGTAAGTACCAAGCTCTGAGCTCTGAACTCAGCTGATGAGCTGATGCTGCATAGGTATACATCACAGGCAGCGCCTTTGCGATCTTGGAAGGATCCCACGGGATTCTACAGACAGTTTACGATGAAGGCGAACAACCGCTAGAAGCTATCACATTCGACGAAGCGACAGGCAAGATTGCTACTTGCACATTGACCCAAGTCCGTGTCTACAAGCCATTCGGGTCGCGCGAAGACACTTTGAAGGTTCCAATTCCCGATTTCATGATAAATGCTTAAGAAACCCAGCTCACGACTCTATTAGTGGGCTCTCGAATCAACCTTGGACATTCCCTATCCGAACCCCGACGACGTCCCGTGTACATTATCCTGGGGCAGCTCCGAGGAGCTGTTGCTGGGTACACGATACCTGTCCCTTTTCGATACCAAGACCGAACCGAGGTGTGTCTGGCAAAAGAAGCTGCCGAGCATCGCCAAATATGCCTTGCTGTCATACGATTCGAGATACATCGCCACGTCCAGCCACCATGACCACTTGATCAAGGTCTGGAGGAGGCTCAACTTTGGTGCTGACGAAGTCCGATTTGATCTCACATACCTCCGACATCCGAATATTATAACATCTGTGAGATGGCGCAGACCATTCCATGTTGAGCAGGCCTCCGACAATGTTCTATACACCACATGTCTCGATAAATGCATACGAGTTTGGACGCCTACTGACACACCCGACGGGAAGCATTGGCAGCTATGGGGACAGGTAGATCTTTGTGCGCCATCGCAAGAAAACCCAGAGGGCTTGGAAATGCGCTTCGCCCTGGTCCTTGACGGGCGAGACTTCACAGCCTCTGTAGAACAAGCTGTTCAGGCGCGAATGTCTGACGACTCAACCACCGACGACCCCGTTGCCCTTGATCACCTAGTAGCAGTCGCGACTAAGAACCCAGAAATATGTATAGCTCTTGATGGGAAGGGCATCATGTCGGCATGGGCGCTTGAGAATGTTGGCAGTACTACCGCGAATTCACCAACCTTGTTCAAGGTGGCTCAAGTCAAGGATGTCCATTTTGAGCTTCTTGGTAACTTTCTTCCGGTTCAAGACACGCCTCACACAGAGATACAGACGTATTGCGACAAGAAGAGTGGCAAGGTTCACTTCATGTTGCATGCATTCGATGGAAGAATAGGCGTGTTCACTGGAAGCGTTGCTGATCTCTTTGATCCCATGACCAATGATCGACGCCTCGCCCTTCAAACAATCTGGTCTGGACACTCGACTTCAATTACCAAGATTGTCCGAAATTTCAGCGGGCGAGCAGTGGTCTCTCGAACCAGAGACGGTGAAAGTATTGTGTGGAAACATATTTTGAGCCCACGGGACAAGTCAGGCCTGACCTTGGCACGGGGGAGCGTTATCCCCGAGAAGGGTCACATACACCGCATATGTGTGCTGAGAAAGGGGCGTTTTGTGGTTTTCCTTCGCCATGACACATTCTCGCTCTGGGATTGCAGGACAAGTCGAGCTGCTGCCCTTTCTCAGTGTGACTACGAGGTGTCAGGGAAACCGTTGTGCCTCATCATTCTACCTCGGTCAGATGTCAAGAACTATACCGTTGCTCATATTGCGACGATAACGTCAGAAGGGCACGGTGTCGTATGGGAGGTTCAACTGCCTCGCTACTTCGATGACCCAAAGACAACAGCCGGAGCCAATGTTGAAGAACTGTGTCGCTTTGAAATCAAGGACATAGAGAGTCTGGCCTATGTGTTGCCAGTTGACCCTGCCGGCTCGCAGCCCATTGTCTCGGGCTTTCTCGATATATTCGCTCGCGATGTTGCCATATCTTATACACACACGGGCCGTGTGGACTTTTGGACTGCACGAGTTGACCCTGAACAGCGAAGCGTTGGATGGCTATCGACGTGTACCACGGAGACGGGAGTTTCTGAGCCAGCACTGGTCAGTGGCAGTACATTGAAGAAAGCTGCCCTCGTGAATTCCTCGAGATCGCAATTGTCAATTTGGGACATTGGTGGTGCTCGTCTCGAATATGAGAATAACTTTCAAGAACACCAGGTGATTCAAGATCTTGACTGGACATCAACACCCGATGGCCAGTCTATTCTCGCTGTTGGTTTCCCTTACCGAATCCTCCTCCTCTCTCAGATGCGATTTGATTATCTCAACAAGGGCCCAGCATGGGCACAAATCCGTGAGATCAGCATTCGAGAACTCACACCTCACCCAATCGGAGACTCAACTTGGTTGGGCGACGGCCACTTGGTTATTGGTGCCGGCAACCAGATGTTTGTGCAGGACAGGCACGTTGGAGTCTCCGAGTCTATGAAGACGGATCTGCGTCTTCCTCTGCGAAAGGATGGCAAACTAGACTTATTCCAGGTTGTTCAAAGATTCAACGGGCCCTTACCAGTCTTCCATCCCCAGTTTCTCATGCAATGCATCCTTTCAGGGAAGGCGACCCTTGTTAGACGAATTTTGGTGGCTTTGCATAAGACCTTGAAATACCACATTAACGGCGAAACGCTGGATGACTACCTGGGAATGGACTTGAGCGAATTTTATATGCCCGAGGTAAGTGACAATTCGATCATGCCGAGGACAATAGGCCCTGCTAATCCAATTGTTTAGCAGTGTCATACTTTAGCTGTTGACAAGTCTTCCGGGGCCTATCTGAATGGAACCAACACGGATGAGACCGATGACGAGGACATTTTCACGGAGCAGACCGCGGTCTCGATCAACGAGAAGCTCGTCAAGATCGATATCATACAACTCTCAGGACACGAACAGATTCAGCTCGCTGATATTATTGAATGCGTTGCCCTTGTTGAGCGACATCGGCGATCGATGGACGAGAATGGCGCTCGATTTATGCTCCTGTTCCGTCAACATGCCCTCCGCAAAGGACGCACCAACGAGATGCACCTCTCATGGCGTGAAATCAACTGGGCTTTCCACTCCAACAGCCAAGATATTCTGGTTGACTTTGTATCGCGGCAGAACCATGGTAGTATGCTTTGGGAACATGCTCGTGAAAGTGGCCTGTTCATGTGGCTCACTGATCCTACTGCATTGGTAAAGACCATTCGGATATAACGAACTTGCTACGGCAGCTAACATCCTCCAGAAAGCTCAATTCGAGCTGATCGCCAGAAACGAGTACACAAAGAATGAGGTCAAAAACCCGATTGACTGCAGTCTTTACTACCTCGCACTCCGGAAGAAGACGGTTCTCCAAGGTCTATGGAGAATGGCAAACTGGAACAAGGAGCAGGCAGCCACTCAACGCCTGCTGGCAAACAATTTTGAAGACCCTAAATGGAGATCGGCAGCACTCAAGAATGCCTATGCCTTGCTTAGTAGGCGGCGATTCGGTAAGATATCCTTGGGGTACCAGCTTTCTGGTACAGAAGCTGATTGTACACAGAGTATGCTGCGGCATTCTTCCTTCTTGCGGACCACCTTCACGACGCTGTTCAGGTTTGTCTGAATCAGCTGAAAGACATGCAATTAGCCATCACAATATCGCGCATCTATGAAGGCGATGACGGTCCTGTCTTGCGCCGTCTTCTTCAAGACACAGTGCTCCCACTAGCAGCCCAGGAAGGTAACCGCTGGCTAGCTGCATGGGCCTTCTGGATGCTCGGCCGTAAAGATATGGCCGTACGAGCACTTATTGTACGTTGTGATCTGTGAACTTTTGTATACGAGCTGAGCCACTGACATATTGATAGACACCGGTGTATACTCTTTTGGAGACACCTTGTTCACCTGACATCAAGTCTCGATTGTTTTTGACTGATGACCCTGCCTTGGTTGTCCTTTACTCACATTTACGTCACCAGACCCTGCAAACTTTGAGAGGAGCATCTAAGATTACACCGAAAGTTGAGTGGGAGTTTGTGCTGCACAGCGCCAAGCTGTATGACAGAATGGGATGCGATCTTTTGGGATTGGATATAGGTGAGTGCGAGACTACAAGTACCAAGCACATGTTCACTGACTGAAACAGTACGCAATTGGGAGTTCCAACAGTCACCTGGAGCAACTGGCCTTGGTGGAGAGGTCAACCCTCTGAAGCTGCTTCGCCGGAGAAGCTCTTTGGTGGTTGCCGACTTGCCTTCACCAACTCTTAAATTTGACTCTCACCGGGAGAGCAAGAAGAGGGTCAAGCCACCACCCACGACATTTGAAGAGCCAGACGCTGGCTCTCTGCTCGACAGTTTCGGCTTCTGATGGGATTGTTGAGCTGCAGTATTGAAGAGGCGGCGATGTATGTGTAATACTCAACAGTGAGCTTCACGCAAGTACGCTGAAGCTCATAATATTTGGCTTTTTTATGGCAGGGCAGTGGAGTTAAGGCTGGGAAGAGTTGGTTCGTAGAGCTATGCTGCAAACGCGATAGCAGCAGGTATGGTTAATATTTCAGTGGTAATAAAAGTGTCTCTACTTGGAAGGCACCTATTTATGAAGTATCTAGTAGTTATTTTGTGAGGTCGATGCGATAGGTACTAACTTAATAGTTAGTACCTAGGTAAATTAGCCGACAACTAAGGTAAGTCCCCGGATATCGGAATGTGGGGTTTGGTTCGCTTGGTAATACAACTAAATAACTATCTCATCTCATCTCTCTTAACGTCACAACCGTCTCTAAACGCGTCTCTAAACCAAACATCGTCATTCGTTAACTGCTCCCAGCCATAAAAATGGCGACACGCGTGATTCCAGGGCGCAGTTTCACGCTGCGGGGCGTTGTAGCTGGTCTCGCAGTTGGCACCATCATCTGCTTCTCCAATATGTACTTTGGCTTGCAGACAGGATGGGTTTCCATCATGTCAATGCCTGCGAGCCTCATGGGCTTTGGTATTTTCAGGCTCCTTGCACCGCATCTGAGGCTTCCATTCTCTCCTGTTGAGAACGTATTGCTCCAGAGCGTAGCATGTGGCATGGCTATTATGCCACTTGGATGCGGCTTCGTTGGTGTTGTATGTCATCTGGATTCATATTATACCAAGATATTGTTCTGACTAGCAAGGCAGATCCCGGCGTTGAACTATCTCTTGGCCCGAGATGAGCAAGGCCCGATCAATCTGAGTACCTGGCAGCTCATCATCTGGTCTCTGGGACTCTGCTACTTTGGCGTCGTCTTTGCTGTTCCCCTGTAAGCCATCATATGATCCGCGTTTTTCTGCTTCAATCTTGCTGATACCCACCAGACGTAAGCAAGTCATCATTCGAGAGCGCCTCAAGTTTCCCAGTGGGTTCAGTACCGCCGTACTGATCTCAGTATTGCACGGGCAAGGTCGCCAATCTACAAAAGACGAGCTTGACGCTGCTGCTAAAGGCGGCTTTGCAAGTCTCGTCCCTCGTGACGAGCCACTTCGACCAGACGCCGTTGGCCGAGCTGCTACGGATCAGGAGCATCAACAGAATGCAGGAGATGACGCATCGGACAAAGGAGACTGGGCGGCCAATATCAAACTGTTACTTCTGTGTTTTGGCGGCTCTGGGCTTTATACCCTGGCGACATACTTTTTCCCTATACTGCGCAACCTGCCAATCTTTGGTTCTGCCGCAGCTCACACATGGCTCTGGACGTTCAACCCCAGCTTTGCTTATATCGGGCAGGGAATCATCATGGGGACCGAAACGACGCTGCATATGCTTCTTGGTGCTGTAGTTGGCTGGGGAATCCTCAGTCCTCTGGCCAAATCTCGGGGATGGGCGCCTGGAGATGTTGATGATTGGGAACATGGTAGCAAGGGATGGATCATTTGGATCTCGCTGGCTATTATGCTAGTGGACGCAATCGTCAGCCTTGCCTACGTTGTCCTCCGCGGAATCTTTACCAGCCAAAAGGTTACCGGGATTATGCCTTCCCTACGTCAGAGAGTACAGGAACATGGGTTCTCTGCCCTGTGGAGGAACCCGAGCCATGGCTATTCGCCACTCTTGAGTAACGAGACTGAGCCTGCTCAGAGGCGCTATGGAGCTGATGAACATGCCCCTATCCAAGGCGATGACGAGGAGGATGCCCCTCCTCACCAGCGCATTGGGCCCCGTATGGTAACGATGGGCCTTCTTGCTTCCATAGCTCTGTGCGTCCTCACTATTCATTTGGTCTTTGGTGACCTTGTGCCGCTCTATGCCACCACCATTGCTGTTCTCATGGCTCTGGTGTTGAGCATCATGGGAGTTAGGGCGCTGGGTGAGACGGATTTGAACCCTGTATCAGGTATTAGCAAACTTGCGCAGCTATTCTTTGCCTTTATCATCCCCCAGACTCACAAGTCCAGTGTCTTGATCAACCTGATCGCTGGTGCCGTAGTAAGTAATATCTATGCCTACATGTTCAAGCAAATATTCTAACCCTGCCACAGTCCGAAGCTGGTGCTTTACAAGCTGGTGATCTCATGCAGGACCTGAAAACTGGGCACTTACTGGGAGCAGCTCCGAAAGCCCAATTCTGGGGTCAGGTCATTGGAGCAAGCGTCGGAGCTGTTCTGAGCGCTTTCATCTACCGTGTCTACACGAGGTGGGTAGTCTATCACTTCGCCATCCCATACTAGAAAGAGGACATGGCTGACACAATTGAAATGCAGCGTATATACGATTCCTGGTGATCTCTTCCAGGTACCAACCGCCTACGTCTGGATATTCACTGCGAGGCTTGTCACAGGCTCTGGGCTACCATATCGCGTCAAGGAATGGGCCATTGGGGCTGCGGTTCTATTCGCAGTTGCCACTATCACGAGAACGCTCGCTATCGGTAAGAGATGGCGACCTCTGATTCCTGGTGGCATTGCAGTCGCCGTTGGTAAGTTGACTATGTGTGGCCCCGAGGGAGATACTATCACTGACACCTGACAAGGCATGTATAACGTCCCATCTTTCACGCTGGCTCGGACCGTTGGCGGTCTGTTTGCGTGGTACTGGACCCATATCGCGCGACGGACGCAGACCCCTCTAATCATCCTTGCTTCAGTACGTATCTTGTCCATTCCATGTCGAAACCATCCTGACCCCTTTAGGGATTCATTCTCGGCGAGGGATTCCTGAGCATTGTAAACCTCTTGCTGCAAGGCCTGAATGCTCCTCATCTGTGACTGCATCACATACCATAGTCGACCTGTCGAGACGCCATCTGTTCAGACTTTGCTGGCTATGTCCAAGCTGATAAAAGAAGCTTCTATTTCAGCTGCCATGAGTGCTTCCTTGAACCACCCTCAGAATCTGTCCAAGAGGCCCTGAGGACCAGCGCTCGGGCATTGTCATCAGCTGCCGCAAAAACGATATCTCCGGAGAGACTCTGGGGCGGCTTGGCAGGTGATTTGGCCTCTGGAGGAGCGAGAAGAAGGCCCTGCTTCCAGTGTGTGACAGTGCCAGAAGGGCCGGTAGTGAACGCAACGCCTCCCTGGTCTTTCTTATCCCAGGTCTCTGGTGTCGTCTCGGCAGGGGGTACTGGGTCGCTTCTGGATGTCGTGAAGAAGTTGTCGAACCAAATGAGGAACCCATCAACATTCTCGACCTTACGGGTGAGTTTCGACGACCACGTGGCGCTGAACTGAAGATCATCAGTCTTGACGGTATGGAGATCAAGCACCTTGAAGGGGTAGGGTTCACCACAGACAGAACTTTGTGGCATGGCCTCGACACGGGCCTCTTCGTAGATACCTTCTTGCATAGTCTTCATATCAAAGCCGTAAACATCTCTCCAGAAGGAGATGTGGTCCGAAACATACTCGGGGTCTGCGATGGGGGCAATCCAGATTGTGGCAGAGCTGGGCGCGAGAATGCCATCAGGCTTCAGGTAACGGTCTCGAGCATACAAGACACTTGGAAGCATAGCCTCATAGAGAAGACAGTAGCCCATCCACTCGCTGACAATAATATCGACCTGGTCTACAGGCAGCTTGACATCCTCGATGGCGCCCTTGAGAGTTGTGATAACATCGGATAGACCGTTGTGGAAAATGTTCTCCCTAGCCTTGACAATAATGTCTGACTTGTCGACAGCAATGACTTGCTTAGCGCCAGCCTTTGCAGCAAACATGCTCAGAATACCTAGGTCAAAACCTTTAGTGTTGAATCAAGACAAGAACCATGACTAGACTTACCAGTGCCACATCCGATATCGAGGACGACCTTGTCCTTGAAGATGTGCTTATTGTTGTAGATGAAGTCACGATACGCATCAGTTCGTACGGTATCTTTCAGCATGGTCTCGTGAATTTCTGGACACAGTCAGTATAAACAGATCAAGATATCGATAAGTGGTGAAATGTACCATGGGCTGCGTAAGACTCAAAGTAGTAGGCAGAGTCATCCTTCTTCTCCGCTGCAGCCGTCTCGGCATCATCGCCCCATCGCTTATCAAGTGTCTGCTGAACCGTCAAGCGGTAGCTGGCGAATTGATCCCTGAGCTTCTCGAGCTCCTCCTCCAGTTCCCTGTTGCGGGCTGTGAGATTTCCATCGTTGGATCCAGTTGCTTGTTCGTTGGTAATGTTCTCCAATACTTCGTCCAGAGAAAAGATGAGAGCATCGTTCTCCAGAACAGGCTGAAGGTACTTCTCGTCTTCGAGGTCTTTGGCAGAGACCTCCTTGGGCAATGGCGTGCCCTTTTTTACATTATCACGAACAAAGTTGACGAGCTTGACAGCACCGTGAAAGTCAAGCTGAAGCTTTTGGACATAGTCGGCAAAGTTGAAACCATGGTTCTTGCTGCTATCCTCGAGCATAGCGGCAACAGTAGGGAAAGTTTGGGCGCTGAAGAAGGATGTGATGGGGATTGATTCCTCATCCGACTCCAGGTCGAGCCATTCGCCCTCATCAGAGATAGATTCGTGATTAGACATTTTCCCACTTTCACTGTAAGACCAGGCCAGATCGAACCAAGTTGAATTCCCACTAGGAGAAGACGAAAATTTGAACGACGAACTCGAGTGGCCAGTATTGAATGTTGGTTGGTTTGATTTGCACCGCCGAGTTAGCTACCTTAGCTTGGAGAATATTTTGTGGGATCACGGTGATTGGAGAAGGCCATGCCCTGTTGGGGAATTTTTTCTGGGTCTTGATAGGTAGAAAGTTAAGGTAAAGGCAAGGTGAGGTAACCATCCAGATGCAATCCGCGAGGTGTTTGCTGTTAATATATATGATATGTCTGTAAGGGGGTATATCGCATATATCGCTGTCTGTCTGTCTGTCTGCCTGCCTGCTTGTCTGCCTGCCTGTTTGACGACTTTGCTGATGTACCTTTTTTTATTTTTTGGCTTTTGGCTTCTGTTTCGTCTCTTCCTTTTCGTCATCGTTATTATCAGACTCTTCGTCGTCGTCTTCTTCACCTTCACCTTCACCTTCATCGTTGTTGTCATCGTCTTCCTCATCATCATCGTCTTCGCCGTCTGATACAGGCTCCCCGAGCTCAATGAGACGAGCCTGCAGTCATGTCAGTCAGTATACAGCATGCAAATTTGAGCACCGCGTTTCTCGACTTGCCTTGTATTTAGCCACCTTTTCCTCCAAATCGCCAAATACCATCAAGAGGTCATCAAGTTCAGACTGAGTTGTCTCCCTAGCCTCACTTGACTCCTGCAGCTTTTTCTCAGTCGCCTCTCTAGCCCTCTTAGCCTCCTCTTTTGCTGTTTCCTTCGATTCTGATAGTTGCTTCTCAGCTGCGTCCTTGGCTTTGTTGGCAGCTGATAGTTCCGATTCCATCTGTGAGACATATCAGTTTCTTGAGTATATTTGATCAAGACTGACTGATAATTACATACCTTCTTGAGCCTAGCCTCCAAGTCCTTCTTTCCAGCGTCTCCTCCACTGAGCTGCTTCTCGAGGCTCTGGCACTTCTCCTCTGTTTCCTTGGTCTTCAATTTCTGCTTCTCCAGGTCCACCTGACTCTGCTCTCGATAGGTGTCAATTTCGGCATCTTTTCTATCGCAGAGGCCTTGCAGTTCCTCTTTGAACTTGGCCTGTTTTTTATCTGCTTTAGACTTGGATTGGGCCTTGAAATCTTCGTATTCCTGACGAAGCTGCCCTAACACCTTATCATATTTCTCCCTTTGCATATCTATCTCGTTCTTGCGTTGCAGCTGTAGTGCATTGTACTCCTTTTGGGACTATGTTTGCGCCAATGTTAGCCAACTGCATTCGTACAAACCGTGATGGCTAGGATACTAGGTACGCACCTTCATTAGAACAACCTCAAGACGACTGATATTCGCTTTGAGATCTGCCACTTCAGCATCCGTCCTCCGTCTAATCTTTTCTGCTTCGGCCTCGGCCGTTTTCCGGACTTGCTCGAGCTGCTTCTGATGATCGCTTTCTTGTCCTGTTTGTTGTGAATGCAGCTTAGCAATTTGCTTTTGATACTCGTTCTCCTTGATCAAAAATTGAGATTGCAATTGAGCAACCTGCTTACGCTGATCATTCTCCTTGGACGCCAATTGACACTGAAGCTTCCTGTAGCCGTTTCAGTAGAATTAACACAAGTTGATAATGGTGGCACTTACCGCAGCTCTTCGCTATGATGCTTTTGTAACCCTTCATTCACGGTTTTGACTCGCTGCATCTCTAGGGCAGCGGTTTCCTTTGATCTGCGATGATCCGCCTGCTCCTGGCCCAGCTGCCCCTGAAGTACTGCTAGCTTTTCCTGGAGCTCGTTCACAGCATTCTGCTTTTCCTCGACCTGGCTCCTGAGAGAGTCTACGAGTTCCCTCGAGACACCTTTCTGAACACCGTTGGTAACAACAGAGACTTCCATGCCAGGCTCTCTGTCAATAGCACGTGCTATTCGGCTATAGTTGTCCTTGAAGAACTCAACAAACTCCCTGTCAAAGAAGACATCGGGGAGTCGCCCTGGAGACGAAGCGTCCAGCTTTTGAGGCAAGACTTCGAAATCACGAATAAAAGGGTGGCTGCGAAGTTTTGATAGGCGGTCTAGGTATACATCTCGGTCTATGCGAGCCGTCAAGATAGAGAGTAATGTTGCTCTTGGGATTGGTGAGTCTTTTGTTGAGAATTCGTAAGCAACACCAAGCAACATTGTGCACAGTCCTTGAACGATCTCGCCCCCGCCTATGGCTGGGGGTTGTGAAACAGCTTGAATTAGGCTTTGGACGTTGCTTCCCTCAGCGAGAAAGTCGTTCACCGCATCGAGATCCTCGAAAAGCCAGCCCAAGAGTAGCATAAGATAACCGACCAAAACCCGGGTATCGTCGCCCCGACGAAGGCCTGACGCAACGTGAGCTGAAAGAGTTTGGATGGCTGTCACAACCTCTTCCCCGTCTTCCGAATCACCTTCGGTCAAGCCCATGGCTTCTGACTTGGCCTCCGAGTTTTCACGCAAGAGATGGAAAGTGATCACAGCAGCGAACCATTGCCTGTATGGATCCGAGGACTCAACTGAAGGCTGCAGAAGAACTGTCAAAACGTTGGAAGACTCATTGGCCCCAGATTGATGTCCTTCAATGGCCCGGCCAAGAAAATGCAGTCTGACAGCTGGGTGATGGGCAAAATAAGCTTGCAAGCATTCAGCCGCCGCAAAACGGACATCGAATTCTTGAACGTCCTGCAGACACAATGTCAGGTCTAATAAGCCGTCGATAACGAATACCTTTTCGCCTTGGCTGGCCTGTCTATCGGCTGTGCCAGTCTTTGCCAGAGGAGACAAAACCATCAACTGAGCAAATGTCTCCTGAAGAGGTGCGTTTTGCCGAATCACGTCACCACAAGTGATCAGAGCCTATGTAATGTCAACGAAATGGTCTTCTGGTAGCAATCAAATTATCAAACCTCGGCCTTGATTTGTGTTTGCGTTTCATGGCTGAAGGCCAATTGTAGAATGTGGTAGGCAAGACCATGCTTCCATATAGCTGTTTGATTCAACGAAGTACCTGCGGAGCCCCTGACAACAAATAGACGAATGACAGCGAGGAAAGCATAAACATTTCGGTTTCGTTGCGCTGCTGCCCATGAAGCGATCTCAGACCCATCAGTTTGAGGTTTCAGAACTCGGCTCAATAAATCCGCCAAACGGTTCATGCAGCCCGACTCCCGGAACAGTGCCTGGTTTGAGCTGTTTGATCGGAGGAGGTTTGCCAAAAGGATCAGGCAGTCCTCAACGGTGCGACCTCCGTCTAAGAGAGCTCCATCGGCTTCGATGATGGCAAACAATCTCTCAAAAGCATTCTCAAAAGCCACTAGCTTCTGTATTTCGATCGATGTTGGTGTGAGGTAGGTCAGGAGAATGATAGCCTCGTTGCGTATGGCGTCGCGTTGGTCATCGAGGACGGAAACCAGCCGTGGTATACCGAGGGGAGCAGTAAAGATACATTCCTCAGTGCGTTCTGTACGTGCGGAAAGTATGGCGGCCAGTAATTGCAAAGAATATAGACGGGAATAGAAATCGTTCGTTTCGAGGAAATCGAGCAGTAACGTAATGTTCTCTTGGCGCTGAGTGAACTCGTCAGCCAACCATAGGGCGATCTCCTCCGAAGCTTCGGGACTATCTTCATTAGGGTTGAAGAGCATTAACAACGTTTCGAGTACAACTTTGACGGTGTCGACATCTTCACCGTCTTTGCTTAGACTCCCTATTAGACTTCGTAGGGCACCCGAAGCCACAGAAGCTGGATAATCTTTGGCAAAGCTACGAAGACCCAGAATTGCAGCTCTTCGGTCTTCTAACAAAGTTGCTGAACTGAGGCGACCGCTTAGAACGTCGATGGTCTCACCAACCGATTGTTTCGCCGGGGCGCTGGCAATAGAGAACATGATTGCGGCGCCTCAATGCCATATGGGTCAAAGGGTTTCGACAGGTTGCATGGGGCCCTTCCGGCGACTGTTAGTAACGTCTTTCCTGTTGGTGAAGATCACTGAGGAAGCTATCCTAATTAGTCGACACTAGGTATTGGCTTCTTAATTCTGGCCAGCTTGCCAGGAGAAGATGGGAGCAGGCATGCTAACTCGATTGCTGCATAATTCCTGATTAAGATGCGGTCCAGTAAGCGGATTTCAAGGCCCCACGTCGAAGCCACAGATATCCACTCATTTGCATAACGGTGTTGCCAAGGGCCCGAGCTCCAGTCAAAGAATCATGTCGCGATTCGAAAAGCGACAGTTCGCATCCTACACACAACTTTCGTCTTCCTTCAAACGACAACAGGAGAATCTACTCAGTTGGCCTTGACGCGCTGTTGTTTCAGTTCATTGATGCGATACGTCCTGTGAGAAGCATTTATTTCCGTTCGTTCCAGGGTTTGTAACTGCATTGTCTTTGTTCGCCCAGAGTCTGCTCGCGCAACGAGCTCACAAATTTCCCAAAATTCGACCTCCGCAGAACCGCTACGATGGGTATTCCCGCGGCTTTCCGATGGCTTTCTTCCAGATATCCTAAGATCATCTCACCGGTAATTGAGGATCAACCCCTTACCATGGAAGATGGCTCCACGATTCCTGTCGACACGACTCGCCCAAACCCGAACGGCGAAGAGTTTGATAACCTGTACCTCGACATGAATGGCATCGTTCATCCTTGTTCTCATCCTGAAGACCGACCAGCTCCCAAAGACGAGGAGGAAATGATGATGGAAGTCTTCAGATATACCGATCGCGTGGTGAATATGGTTCGGCCTCGAAAGATACTCATGATTGCAGTTGGTATGTTAAGCCACCCCCCAGCGCAGTTTCGCCCATTTGCCGGAGCTGTGCATGGAATTAACGTGTCAAAAACTAACAAACCCCAATAGATGGTGTTGCACCTCGAGCCAAGATGAACCAGCAACGGTCAAGACGATTTCGTTCCGCACAAGAAGCCCAGGAGAAGGAGAAGGACAAGCAAGAACTTATCAAACTTCTCAAACAACAGAACGGTGGTAATTTAACTGCCGAAAGTGAAGAGACTGTCCTAAAAAAGGCTTTCGACTCAAACTCGATCACCCCTGGAACGCCTTTCATGGACATTCTCGCCCTCAGCCTGAGATATTGGTGTCAGTACAAACTAAACACGGATCCCGGTTGGGCGAAACTTAAAATCATCATTTCTGATGCTACTGTTCCCGGAGAGGGAGAGCACAAGATCATGAATTTTGTTCGGTCTCAGCGGGCATCACCAGACCATGACCCAAACACCCGGCATGTGATCTATGGGCTTGATGCCGACCTTATCATGCTGGGGCTTGCAACCCATGAGCCTCATTTCCGTGTCCTTCGTGAAGACGTCTTCTTTCAGGAACAGAAGGCTCGTTTGTGTAAGCTCTGTGGCCAGAAAGGACATGATGCCCAGAATTGCCGCGGCGAGGAAAAGAAGAAAGACGGCGAACACGACGAGAAGGACAAAGGTGTCGCTCACAAGCCTTTCATCTGGCTTCATGTCGCTGTGTTGCGAGAGTACCTCGAAGTTGAGCTTAGCGTCCCTAATCTGCCCTTCCGCTTCGACGTGGAACGTGCGGTTGATGATTGGATCTTTATGTGCTGTTTCGTGGGCAACGATTTCTTACCGCATCTCCCAGCCCTGGAAATTCGAGAGCATGGAATTGATACTCTAACCAAAATCTGGAAAGATAATCTGCCTGTTATGGGTGGCTACGTTACCAAAGACGGGCATATCGATCTTGGAAGAGCGCAGGTGATTCTGAGCGGATTGGCCAAGCAAGAAGACGGTATTTTCAAGCGGCGAAAAGAACAGGAGGACCGGCGTGAGGCCAACTTCAAGCGGAGAAAGCTGCAGAATGAGAACAATGGCCGAGGCGGACGTCAAGGTGGACTTGCTCATCCGAAGAAGATCAATGGCCTCGAAAACCCTGCCAACGTGCTACTCCAACCTATTACCTCCTTTTCTGGGCCGAACGAGCAGAGGCTGACGCACGACATGATTGTGAACCGCAGTAGCGCGCCAGATGCGAATATTGCCAACAAGAGCGCCGCAAGTGTTCTCAAAGCCCAGCTCCAGTCGCAGAAGTCACTATCAACCGCGAAACCAGCGGAAGCGGATCAGGATTCTGCTTCCGCTCTAGGAAAACGAAAGGCATCAAGTCTCGAAGAAGGGGATGGTTCGACTCCTGATACATCCAATGCTCCAACTCCAGCAGCCCCGGCAGAGGAGGGCCCCGTCGATGATGTGCGCCTCTGGGAGGACGGCTATGCTGATCGATACTACGAGAAGAAGTTCCACAAAGATCCCCAAGACATCGAGTTTCGTCACGAGGTGGCACGAGCGTATGTGGAGGGTCTTGCTTGGGTCTTGCTGTACTACTTCCAGGGGTGCCCCTCTTGGGAGTGGTATTATCCGTATCATTATGCCCCATTCGCAGCTGACTTTCAAGACATCGACAAGATGAAGATTTCCTTCGAGAAGGGCAGAATATCTAAGCCATTCGAGCAGTTGATGAGTGTTTTGCCGGCTGCATCACGGCATGCCCTTCCGGGGGTTTTCCACGACCTTATGCTCAACCCAGAAAGCAACATCATTGACTTCTACCCGGAGGATTTTGAGATTGACCTCAATGGCAAGAAAATGGCCTGGCAAGGTGTTGCCTTGCTTCCTTTCATTGAAATGCCTCGCCTACTAGCCGCCGTTCAAGCCAAATACCCAGAACTCAGTGCAGCAGATTCAGCACGCAACGAAATGGGCAGAGATGTTTTGATCTTCTCAGAAGCCCATGAGAGCCTGTACGATGATGTTCTAACCAAATTCTACTCCAAGAAACAAGGGGACTCCAAATTCAAGCTGAACCCCAAAAAGAGTGACGGCTTGTCGGGCAAGGTCGAGAAGAAAGAGGGTTATGTTCCCCATGAAGAATTGAAGTACCCTCTCGAGAGGAATGGTATGCCCAATCTCGACTATGATCGATCAGTCAGGTATGACACCGTGCCCATAACCCGCAGTCTCCGTTTGGCTAACATTTCTAGCGTCTACTACGATATGCCTTCCGTTTCACAAACACACAAGTCGATGCTGCTTCGTGGGGTTCAGCTTCCGAAGCCTGCTCTCACACAAAGCGACATTCAAGATATCCGGAATAAGGCCAACCGCGGAGGCAGGAATGGCGGATTCGGACGAGGGGGCCACAATCGAGGTGGCTACAATGGCCCTGGTATGTCGCGCGGGCCTCAGCATGACAGGCACCAAGGAGGATATGGTAGATCCAATGGCTATTACCCTCCGCCGGCCGCCTCTCATGTGCCTCCACCACCAGGAGCCCCTGGATTCGGGATCGGGGTACCACCACCGCCCCCACCAGCTCATTATTACAATCAACAGCAGTACGACAACCGCCACGGCGGTGCTCCAGGCTATAACAACCAATACAGAGGCCCACCGCAACCACCTCACAGTGCTTCTGGTTATCAGGGGTACGGAGGACAATCCTATGAGAGAGGACGAGGCTCAGGAGGCTATGGTTCTCGAGGTAACTACCGAGATGGGCGGTCATACAGGTAGTTTGTGGAACTAAAGGCGTAGGGATAGCGGACAAACGAATGAGTTCTCTGCCAAAGCTTTAGAGATGATCAACCGTGCCAAGGTACACTATATACGCCCCTGTGTATGACCAACTGAAAATGGAATGAATTAAATCAATACCAGGGCAGTGAAGCTCGGGGTTTTGGCCTTTATTGATTAATTATGAAAACCTAAGATGGGTTGTGTTTGAGGGCTTGAGATGCTGGAAGCCGTCGTTGGTATTTGAGGTTTGACTAGACTATTTCTGATTCATTTGTAGCTGCTGATCAAGGACGGCTAGCATCGAGATATGTGCATTTGTGAGTGAGAATTGGATGTTTACTTAGCTAGAACAGAGGGAGGAATTGGGGAAGATGAAGTACATGATGTGCTTCTGGGTACTGGATTGATGTTGAATGCCTAGGTGCCTAGGTATATTACATTATCCTGAGCCTGCTTCAGCCTGATGATAAAAACAATTTGATACGTTGTCTGTACTCCGTACTAATGTATCCATTGCAATAATTTCGTTACCTTTCACGTCGTAGATGTCTGGAAACGGCGAGCTCCCCTATGCGTGCTACCCCTGTGGGGACTGTTCGCGGGGTTTGGCACGAACGCAGTGACCCTTGGGCAATGCCTGCCCGGTCAGGTCAGAGGGATGAACGACTCCCAACTTGATCTCTCTCAAATCCGCCCATCTACGATCAATGCTGTCGCGATTATGAATTGCGACGCAAGCCTAGTCGGCTGCCTTGTCGACAGGCTCGCTACCAGAGTAAGTATATGCATATCTCATGCGTGAAGCAGCTTGCGATCCCCTTTGCGGCTTGGGTTGACTGACGTTGGGTACCTCTCAATAGCTCCCCCATCGAGCTGGCACCAGTGGCCAGAGCCTACAGCAAGACGATGTCCTCCACGTTACGAGAGCCACCTTGGTCGAGCTTGGAAACACGTCCATATCCACAGTCATCGCGTCGCTTCTGGTTCTACTCGAGGACCTTGCTCGCCCTTACGCAGCCGTCGCCGACCACCCCAGCCATATCTTGGCCTCCGAGCTCTACATTGTTGCCGTTATTGCAGACTGCTGTTCTTCCCATTGGGCCTCTCTCTCACAGGACGCAGATGTAGAACCGGCTCCGGCTCCTCCTCCGCTAGACGAAGTACTTGTGAGCCGCCTGTTCGACGCGTTCAAGCACCTTCTTGAACCGATCCCCGAGAACTGTATACTCCCAGCCCAGACTCTACTTGACCAAGTCTCGACGCGCAATGTCTCCGTCACTCGCCCCGAAAGCTCTTCTGTCTCCTCCGATGCCGATAGTTCCCCCCCAAGCGATGAGAGGTTTGCAGAGACGTTGGTGGAGATGGACATCCACATCAAGACAGTGACCGAGTATGTCACTACTTCCAGTTGGACGGCTGCCTTCGACTATTTGAGGAATGTCATATACACTATTCGGACTAGTATTGTTACGCAGCCTGGCGTCTCTACGCCTGGGTCTACTCAAGATGCTGAGAGGGCAGCCCTCGTTGTTCTGCGATTGCTCTCTTTCTTCTGGGTTGATGGCCTAAAGCTGGGTCAAGTTATACAAGAGATCTGCTCAAGCTTCCTACACTTTCGAAAGCCTTACCAAAACACTATTGCTGTAGTCGCTCCATTGCTGATCATGAGATGGCTGGATCGGTTCCCCCGCGAGTTCGTGCAGCTTCACCAGCTTCACAAGCGACTTGATGGTGGAGCTGATACACTGTTCGACATGGCGCAGGCTGCGACAGATAACGGACGCCGGAAAGGTCTATTCTACCCTCTCCAGACCACCCTACTTTTCCTTTTGCCGGATGTTTTTGAGGTAGCGAGCAATATGCGCGAAGCAAAGAGCAGCAGCATGGTGAAGAAAGTTACCTTTCTGGACGGCCTAAGAAAAGCTTCGCGCAATCGAAACGAGCAAGCAGCTTATTGTCTGGTATCTCTGCTCCGTGCTGCCAGGCATTTTGATGTTGAAAGCGACTCAGCCCTTGTCAGTTATGCCTTGGATGTCCAGGACGAGGTCCGCGATGCTGTTTTTCGCCGTCTTACCGCATCAGAATACGGACTCTTTGACCAGGACATGATGACCGCAGCCTTTGTGAGCTTGACCCATCTCAATCTTGATACGAGTGTCAGCGGCTTTGTTGAAAGCTGTATCACTCCAAATGCCCCAAGCAGTTTTAAGTTAGCTACTGTTCAGGGTTGTACGTATTTCGCTCAGCAGCCATATGCTCTAAGGTACCACGAACTATTCGATGCGGCAATACCTTTCATGCGGACGCAATTAGAGGTGAGAATTGGCGACTTACCATCTCTGCCGGTTTTCAACTGACGCTCTTAGACTGAAAATGCCAAGGCTGTCAGTACGACAGGTCGACAAGGGAGTGAAAGGACAGAACTGGTTTGCAGCATTCTCAAATTCTTGGATGCATCCCCAGCTCGCTTGTTAGATGATCTGTCAAAAGATGGTTCAAATAATAGCTTCTTCAAGTCATTCCTTCTTTGCGTATTGTCTGAAAATCCGGCCGTGCGTAAACTTGCCACTGGCGTTGCAAGCCGACTCTTTCAAGGCCATCTCGAGGCATACCGCCAATTCGATACTGGGCACCGCTTCGGCACAAAGGAACTCCGTGATGATATCTGGAGTCGAAGGTGAGCGCATTCTCAACATTCGGCCGATCCTAGACCCGCTAACGGAACTCCCAAGCTCCAAAGTTCTACTTGCTTTATGCGAGTCTGTCACCTCGAAGAAAGATGACCAGAGTTTACGCGATCTACAAGACTATCTAGAAGCACGCTTGCTACTTCTTAAAAACATCCCGGTATGCAGTTCTGTACCGCCAGTAATGTTATTTGTGATGGTTGTTGGCTGCTAACCTCTTGCAGGAACTGGCCAAAGTGCCAGATGACGCACCGGATGTCATCAATGCATCTTCCAAGCTCGAGACGACACTTCTTATCTCCCTTTGTTCTGCCAGCATTACAACTTGTCAACTGGTGACTTCCTGCACAGGATTGTTCATTCAAGAGTGCTCGATTGTCGACAAACATGTTGAGTCGGCAAAGTCTTCGGCATCGGTGCTTCGAAACGCCGAAGTCTACCGCGAGATATCCTCTCCAGCCTTCCGGTTCACCGGACTGGTTGCATTCCAGAAGCGAGTAAGGGGTCTTCTGCGCCGTATGCAGTCCCCAACAACGGGCATCGTAAACGCCTGGGAAACCGCATTCGATCGTTGGCTTCATCTTGCAAAGGATGTTTCAACATCAACTGTCGAGATTGTGGATGGAAGAGCGCTGGCCGAGTGGCGAAACTATTCCGGATTCTTGGCATCCTTGGGTGGCATTTGCACTGCTGACCAGGTTATTATTCTCGAAGAGCCTGCTCTTGGAGGTCTAAGATGGATCGATCGTGTCTCTTCTGAGCACTCCGAGGAACCACTTCTAACAAGATATCTGAGACTCAGTATCCAGCTTTTAGCTTGTGCCAATGTGAGAGTACGCGAAGCAATGCGAGATGTGCTTGCCAGTGAAGTCTCGCCTGCGCTTTACTATCCTCTATTTCGAGCCTTAGAATCTGAATTAGAAGTATTATTCACTGGAGCTCTGGCCCCCGTTGAGAAAGATCAAGATAGTGAAGTGGTATTCGCTGAGCAAGCCGCATCTCTTCTTCGGGCTCTTGTGGAAAGACTGGAAAGCCCCTCTGACCTTGGCGCGGCCTCCTCAGTTCATCTGGGTGCACTCACGCTTAACTTTGCGAAGTTTCTGGATGGCGTCACCGATACGCCCAATACGCTAAGAGTCAAGATCCGGGTATGCCACCTGTGCGAAGTGGTGACGAAGCGAAAAGAGCACCTGAACTTGCGAGATGATGTTCGCATTCGGAACCAACTACTTGAATACATCTTCGGCTGGATCGCTCGCCCTCGCTCGCCTCAGCATGGCCCTGGCTCGCGACAGGACGACACGGCTCGTGTGCAGAAAGACCTTGACAAGGCTTGTTTAAAATCACTGGCTGATTTGACTTTTCGTTTGCCATTGCAACCCTCCGAAAGCCATACTGACGCTGGGATGAGCGAGATGAAGTCGCAAATGTTTCATACATATTTCAACCGCTTTCTATCCTTGCTTAACCATGAGCCATCAGAGTTGACCAGGACTGATACGAATTTGAGTGTCACTCTTCGTGAAGAGTCTGCATCAAACTCAGATTTGGCCATCACCATCTTGTCCAATTTACTTAGTGCTAATATCGATGTTGGCCTCAAACACTCTCTTAATATTGGATATCATGACAACGTTGAGATCCGCACTGCCTTCGTCAAGGTCCTCTACAACATTCTGATCCAAGGCACTGAGTTTAGCAACCTGACGGACTCAGCCGTGAGTGAGAAGTATGAGGAACTACTTGAGTTACTGACCAATGATCTGTCCCTGGCCATCTCGATGGCCGTTGCTTGCCCCAGCACCGACGTGGATGAGCTCTCCATCTGTCTTCTCACTGTTTTCGAGCAACGGGGAATGATCTTTGAGTTGTTGGAGGCACTCATCAAACAAGAAATTGAAGATACCGAGAATGAGGCTGAGATATTACGACGAGGATGTGTTGCAACGAAGATGCTGTCAGTCTATGCCAAGTGGAAGGGTGCTTCGTATATTCGAACGACGCTACAAAAGGTCTTGGAGCGGCTTATGCTGACATCTAAAGATCTCGATCTCGAGCTTGACCCTGCAAGAGTCAGCTCGACAGAGGAGCTTCAGAAGAATGCTTTACAGCTGCGTATTGTGGCCAAGGTTTTCATTGACGACATATGCGCGTCTTCTTCCAACATTCCACCCGCATTCCGCAAGATTTGCTACACCATATCAAATGCAGTCATGCCACGGTTCCCCGATGCCAAGTACACAGCTGTGGGAGCCTTCATCTTCCTACGATTCTTTTGCCCAGCTATCGTTGCTCCTGAAGTCGAGGGCCTTGTGTCGACAGCACCATCTAAAGAAATGCGCCGCGGTTTACTTCTTATCGCCAAGGTCATTCAGAACCTCGCCAATAACGTGCTGTTTGGTGCAAAAGAGCCATACATGTTTCCCCTTAACGACTTCTTGACACAGAATATTTATCATGTCACCACGTTTCTTCGCGAGATTTCGGTTCCTCCCAATCAGTTGGAGGTGCAAGGTACGACGGAATCGTTCGACTTTGGATCTTGTGTTGCGCTGCATCGTTTCCTTTATGACCATTGGGACCATGTACGCCAAACACTTATCTCACGCGAGAGAAAGGATTACGGTAGGACATCTGGGGATGTTGCCCGTGGGAGATCACCAGTCTTGGAACCGCTGAGAAACCTGATTGCGAATCTTGGTCCACCACCGCTTGCTGTTTCGTGGAACAGACCCCAAGTCTCATCCAATAGCCCACCGCTGTACTCTCGATTTCAAAACTTCATGCTCCGAAATGCCTTTCGAAGTACGGAATCATTCTTGACGGCACGTGCTGTTTACGATGGTGGTGAAAGCAAGGTGAGTCCGAAGTATTAGACTAACTATAATATTGGCTGAACACGAACAGGACGGCTTATCTATAATCTGCGTCATTTTGCGTCACATTGAGACGGAGAGCATCGACTACGACACATTAATGTATTGCTACCTGAAAATTGCCAGCAGGTTGTGGCACAGACCCTTTGGCATCTTAATCGATGCGACCTGCTATAATGGCCGCAATGAGCCTCAGGATGACCTGTTCAAGAAGTTGGAGCTCCTAACACCCTCGGAGCTGTCACAAAACCTTAGCCGTATTTATGTTTATAACATGAACAGTGCATTCAAGTAAGTTGACTTCTTAGATTGACGGGTTCGGGTTTCCAAGCTAACCTCACTTACAGGCGGTGCTTTCGACGCTTACTGAGGGTATGCACCAAGAACGAGAACGGCGTGTTTAACCCTAAGAACGTCGAATATCATTTGATAGGAAGTCTCCAGGACTTGCAGGCGCATTTTCACCTTAGCCAGCTACATCTGCCCAAAGAAACAATCAGTGTCGTGACCGATACACGATATGTCTTTCAACCGATCACCCGGCTGTCAAAGTCAAAGGGCAAGATTGAAGTAATCATTAAAGTCGGCAGTCAGTTTGTGCAAGTAACAACCACGAAAAAGCAAGAGATTTTCGCGGGATTTCGATTGGGCACGACTGTGAACGACATCTTCCGGTTGGGCGAAGTTGACGAAGCACCAACATCCATACAGACTGAAGATGATTCGGCTTTTGGCTTACGGGCTGACAACGGGAAGATCGTGATGTACTTTACGAGCCCAAAGAAGTCAGATGTGCTTCAGACGATCCGGGGTGCCAAGGCGAAACATGGCAAGGATAGCAGGGCTCATAAATCTGTTGAGCGCCTTATCAGGCCGCAAGATGTGCCAGGCACGCTCCTGAATCTTTCACTGGCAAATTTGTCGAGCCATGATCATATCCTAAGGCTGTCTTCCTACAATCTTCTTGGGGCACTTTGCCGGGCCTTCAAATTCAGCTCTGCTTCAAGAATCGTCTGCACCAAAGGTAAGTCTCAAGATAACATCATAATATCTCTGTACATTGCAACTAACTCTATACCAGATGTTTCTGTTCCTTTAGATCCGACCCGTTTCGTAGTGGACATCAGTAAGGAGTTGGCATTGAGCGAGCCTCAGTTGACATCAGACTTTTTGACAGAATTCTTCGTGGGCTGGGAAAGCTTCCCTGATGAACAGAAGCCTCTGAGTCTTGCCTATATGGCTCCTTGGCTTCCTGGCCTGCGGACCAACATCCTCACGAACGAGCTGGATGGGGAGAAAGGGAGAGAAAGAGTCGCAATTCTATTTCGAAAGCTTATTGATGTGACTGTCCAGGATCATTCACTCACCTTTGCCCTGGAACAGTCTGTATGGCCAAGGATCGTTCAAGACGAAATCTTGCTCGAGGTTTTCCTAGATGAGCTCATGAAGTCAGCAATGAGCTATAGCGCGCATGACGAATCTTTGGAGGTCATCGCGTCTATTGTGGTTGGTATTGGAACTGTGACTTTACGCGGTAAGATCCTTTCAAGGCTCCGTAAAGCTCTCAACCGATCATCGCTCCGTCCGACCAAATACCTACCAGACAACGCGGTCTGGTCTGAGATCTGTGTTTTGCTTCGTTTCTGCCTCGCACTATCCTTCGACAACGGGGTGCAATCTCAGCTTTTCCTCCCAGAGATCTTCCATATCGTGACCATGTTGGCCAATACTGGTACTCAGGAGGTTCGATTACTTGTTTACCGGTTGCTTGTCAACACGGTTCACGCCGTATGTACATCGTTCAGCCTGGATGATGCTAGATCGAGCAAACTGCGAGCCTGTCTAGATTTTCTATGCGATCCTCGTAGCGACATTTTCACGGCACCGCCAACCTTCCCTCGCGATGGTGCCTCGGTATCGACTTCACAGGACGCAGGCCCCGCGTTGACGGCGACCGAAAACCTCGCATCTGCTCTCTTTGAAATTTGCTCCGTCGCTGCACCAACGGTTGACCTTGCTAATACATGGCGATCGAGGTGGATGAGCCTAGTTGCAAGCACGGCCTTCCAAAACAATCCTGCTATTCAGCCCCGTGCATTTGCGGTTATGGGTTGCTTGGCTCGGGAAGAGGTTGATGACGATTTGCTCTACCAAGTACTGGTTGCTTTGAGGAACAGCGTCAATCGGTTTGGCGAGGACCATAACAGTGAAATGCTTGTCTCCATCGTCACTTCGCTATCTAAAATGATGGCAAAACTCCCATCCGCATCACGCTATGGCCTGCAGCTTTTCTGGCTCGCCATGTCACTCGTCCGTTTAGTACCTGCGACTCTGTTCAACTGCACTGCACAATTTCTTGAGGCGGTACTAGCGAACATAAGCACTAGCGAAGAGTTCCGAGGAGACAGCATGGCCTCATTACTTCTTCAAGGACGAGCTCCGCTGGACGAGGCTGCGTTGCCCCTGGAGGAGATATATGGTATACACTTCGAGGAAGAAACGTTCCACCTTGCGGTCTGTGCATGTCTGGCACGCGGACTCACTGACACCATGACACGACAAATCACCATGCGCGTCTTATCTTCTTTCCTAGAGATGATGACCGCGAATGTGGAGGGTCGGGAAAAGGCTGAGATGACCCAGACCTCACCATATCTGTCTCTCCTGACGGCCCGCGCGGTTGAGAATGACGAATTCAAAGACAGTCTGTGGTCTGCTGGTATTAACGCTGATGAACTTGGTTTTGCTAATGGGATGCGTAAATCACCGGATCTCGAAGGGATGCCGGATAATGTGGTCTTGTTGATCACAGCAATCGAACTTGTTGACTTTCAGTATGTGGAAGACTCCGTACAAACGCGCAGTCTGGACTGGCTTAACAAGCTTGCCAATGAGCGCCCTATCGTGGTAGAGCAATTGTAAGTGTCGCCAATTGAAGTACTCATACGTCCAGCTGACATAGGAAAAGAGCTGGAGCCATTCGCTCTTTATTAGATGATACCTTGCTGCACAGCCAAAATTCAGCGACGTTAAGAGCTGCACACACTCTTTTACGGGCGCTGTCATCGACACAACAATTCTCGAGAGCCCCTGGCTCGATGTCCACACTGACCGAGGTTTTGGACTCAATGGGTTTTGGTGGGTTATGGCGATCATGTTCATTTGGATCAATGGAGGATGTAAACCGTGACTACCTTGAGCTAACTGAGAGATTGATAGAGGTAAGTTATTACGAGGGAAGAAGATTTAAAAGTATAATAACTAACTAATATATAGTTAATAATTATTTAAAT
>JAAVUA010000352.1:0-35735 GCA_014898875.1 Fusarium miscanthi
AGAAAAGGCGGCCCCCCACCACCTCCAGCCCCGAGACGGTCTGGCAAAGCCGAATCTCCAGCGAAGGATGCTGCCCCTGAACGAGCGCCGTCACCTCCTCGACCCAAGTTTGGTGTCCCTCCTCCGTTGGCCGACGCTGGCAAATTTGCACGTCAAGACCCTCCAAGGGCTGTTCCAGCAACACCCACTCCTGGACCTCCCCCTCCTCCGCGACCAGCAAAGACTCCCATAGAAACACAGAAGAATGAGAGCCACAGATTTGGAGTTCCTCCTCCCTTTCCTGGTTCAAGAGTACCCCCACCAACACCCAGCCGTGGGCCTGTTCCTCCTCCGCCACCACCTCGACCGGCCGATAACCACCCTGTGCCTGCAGCTCTTCCTCCTCCTCTGCCTCCCAAAGTACCAGCTTCTTCAGCTCCACCACTGCCGCCTCCAAGCTCCCGGCCTGTTCCTCCTCCTCCAGCAGCCAACAATCACCCTCCTGCTCCACCCCCCTTACCGGTGACAAGTGCTCCTCCACCTCCTCCATTACCACCAACATCAGCAAATGGTGCACCTCCTCCACCTCCTCCGCCTCCCATGCCGCCTGGAACTGGTGCACCTCCGCCGCCTCCTCTCCCTCCTGTTGCTGCAGGGGGGGCTCCTGGTCGATCAGCCATGCTGGAGGGCATCCAACGTGCTGGCGGAATCAACTCCCTCAAGAAGGTTGACCGTTCACAGATTCGTGACCGCAGTGGCGTTCAAGTCGGCAGTGGCGGCGATTCTGGCGGTGCGAATGCCGCACCTGCAGCAGCTGGTGCGCCTGGCGGCGGCGGCGGCATGGCCGATGCCCTGGCTGCTGCTCTCCAGAAGAGAAAAGAAAAGGTCTCTAAGAGTGGTAAGTTCAACATGCTTTTGCTGGTCAAGAGTGATGTGCTAACACAAAATAAGATGACGAGAGTGATAACGATGACTGGTGAATTGAACCACACTAACAAAAAAGCTAAGAGCTAAGAGAAGGAAGAAAGAGCGTGGTAGACATAGTCGACAAAGGATTCTCGACATGTCTTTTATGAACCTTGCACTCATGGGTAACGACGAGGATCGTGACGTATCAATCAGTTGCCGACGTATCTTGATTGTGAATCAGCACAAGCATCTGAGGTCGAGTTCGCATTACCAATTGGCTCTACTGCGCCTGTACCATTTCCAGTTGGCATGACAAGAGTTGGTTATGTTCTATAGACACCCATAGCATTGACGGAATTTTACAAGATTACAGAATGACTAGCCAACAAACTTGGCAATAGTTAGTGCGCTGCCTTTATTGTTCACGGCATTAATGCAATGCGAGACTCAAAGAATGTTTATGAAACAATGGTAAGCATTTTCTTGTCTTGTCTAACCTGTGCTTTTGAGACGAATGTGATGATCATAAAGCGTTAAGAAAAAAACATGTTCGTCCAGTAAAAACTACCTAAAAACGGAACAAGAAAGAAAACTCGATCGTGATACTGAAAGTCCAAAGGAGAACGACATGCCGTGACGTCCCTCCCACCACGGCCGTCTACGACTCCACAGCAACTACTGTCGTGGGACCCGATGCATAGAGCTTTGGGTGCTCGGCTCCGGGTTTGAGAGAGAAGACAATATCAACAACACCAGCGGCGAAATACAATTGCATCACCCGGTAGCGTCGGGGGCTCGGTGGAGAGAGAGAAGGGGATTTGGAGGGATTTGGCGAGCTTAAATGTCGTCAATGTCAACCTCCTTCTTGTTGCCAGCGGCGCCATCGTCAGACTCATCGTCTGAATCAGCGTCGCCGAACTCGAAGTAGGCCTCGCCATCCTCTCCCTGGCCAAAAGAGTCGGTCTCGTTGATCTTGGCGTTCTCAGGGAGCTCACCGTAAGACTTGAGGGTACGGGCTTCGTCGGCGGTGTACTTGAGAATGACGTCGCCCTTATTGTCCTGGAAGTCACGGAGAGAGAGGAGGATAATATCACCCTGGTTAATCCAGACCTTCTTTCGCATTTTACCACGAATCTACGAAGTAAATGTCAGCATGAGTCGCAGAAGGACAGGAGCATCCTGTTATCGCTGCACCGCGTCTTAGGCAGGCGGATTTGGGGCTACTTACGTTGGCGAGACGCTTGCTTCCATCGAAGCACAGAGCCTCGAGACGACCGTTGCCAAGCATCTTCACGACCTGAGCATACTCTTGGCCATCCTCCTTGAAGGTGAGCTCTCGGCGCTGGTCGTCGTTCTCCTTGGTACCACGTCTGCGGTTCTTTCCACCCTGTTCAACTGTTAGAGACGATTGCTTTGTTGCTTGCAGAAGAACTTGGGTAATGATGGTGGGGGCGGGGCAGGTGGTTGGCGCGTGAAAATGTGAACCGTGAATGAGAAAGGAGGACGGTCGAGTACAGGAAGGATCTGTTGGACTTACCTTTCCCTTGTTCTTAGGCATATTGGCGGTTGTCGGTATGCGTGAAGTGAAGAAGAGATGTGTTGGTGGGAGGAAGAAAGTTGGTGATGATGTTGTGGTGTCGTTGTTGGCCTGGGAGAGAAAGTGGATTTTTCCTGGGCTGCGCTGCTGACTGACACAAGAGGCAAAAGCTGGTTGGGCGCAAGGCAAATGTCCTCCACAGTGACTCAAGCGTGGCGCAGCAAAGATGTTTTAAATGCAATACGTTAAACTTCCAATTTGAGATCTGTAAGAAAAAACAAGAAACTTAAAAACTTGAAGCGTATTGGCTCAAACCTACATAAAATTGATTAATTCTTTATTGATCCAGAGGTTATCCTAAGAGGAGACCATTATTGCTACCCAAAGTCCAGTATTCTGAACAATATGACGCAGATCGGTTACCGGCACAGCCACAGTTGTGTGGCGTCCGTAGTCGAGTATGTCAGGAAATCATAAACTCATGAAATCGATTTGCGCATCGCGCTCCATCATGCTTAATTCCAACTACTCCAGCGCACTCCATCGCAACTAGGCAATGAATGGACGGCACTGAGGCGCTCACTGCAATTATAATCTTCGAAGAAAACATTATATCCCACCTCGACATGATAGTATCCCGTCCAAACCCTCCATCATGACAATGGCACAAATCTTGCCAGGAATCAAACTCCTGCGATCGATGCCCTCCCCCAGCTACCGACTTTACTCATCAACCACACAAATATTGCGCCAAAACACAGAAGACCAACCCAAAGAAAACCCCAACAGATCAAGGCAATCACCGAACCGAGACGGAACAAAAGGGCAGCCTAAACCACTCCGGATCTTCATCCCACCATCAAACGACCATGTATTACCATCTGGAAAACTGCTCACTACACCAGAAGTCTGGTCATTTCTTCACGAAACAGGCATCCATTATAACAACTCTAAGGCTAGACGTCTGCATCTGGGGCCTGACGAGCAAAAAGTGAAGACCCTGTTCAACTGCCTTGTTCAATACTCGCCTCTATATATACTGCACCCTTTCCATCTGCAACATTTAAGGCCTGGAATAGCCCCGATGTTGCCCGTAATAATGAGCAATTACCGACGCAAGTTGGAAGAGGAGCCTCTCTGGGTATACACCATGTGCAGGGGAGGAGGCAGTAACGTGGTGCGACACCTGATGGTCAAAAGGTTGACAGGCGCATTCTGGACAGCCATGAAAGATATCGGATATTCAATGAATGGCCCACGAGGAACGCTTATAGTGACGATCCACGATCCTTTGAAAGTCGCCCAAGCCCCAGCTCATATTTTTGGCGAGGCTGTTGCGAAGCAGCTGAAGCAGACCTGGGAAGAAATACAGGCCCGAAAAAGAGACATGAGTAGCTGGGCATAACTGAGGGCCAAGACTGGGTGTGTCAGCCCTAGGGTGCATTCTGCGAGATATTGGTGGCATCCTTAGAACGGATGTGAGGGATTATCATTAAGGTCTTGATTATGGATTTCACGGGATCCTTTGTCTGATTTGGAGCCAACGCAGTGGTAGACTTGAGAGATGGATCAGATTATTCACATTTGCGTGGCCTAGTAACTCATGTGTGTCCTTGACGCTTTGATACCAATGCTTTCACCAATAAACTGTATATTGATCCACCCAATCGTGTCAAGTTGAGCATTCGTCAAAAAGTAGGTAGGTTAGTAGTGAGTCTAAGATGAGACACATGAGAGGACAACTAATATGTAACATCCAATCCGGTGGGAGGTGTGAGCTTTGTCCTCTACTACCTAGGTCCCGAGTCCCCACCTGGTACTATGGTAGTGAGGTGCCCTGAGGTCGGAGAGCCTCACAGGGGCGTGGCTAGCGGGCCTGCCAGGGGCCCAGTGCCTAAGCTCCAGGGAGGTCTTCCCCAAATTTGCTGTTGAAAGCTGCCCAAATGGGAACTCTGTCTCTAGTGCACTTGTTGCCTTACTTGTGTCCTTGCTCATGCAGCCCGTCCCAACCAAATATTCCACGTCGACATTCATTCCCATCCATCGCATTCGCAATTATCAGCAACCTTTCTAGCTTCAACCACAGATAGGCGATTCGGTCAGCGTCCGTCTATAGATTCTTCTTTTCAAAGATACCCTTGTTTCATTTTCCCTATTCCGATTGCGTGATAGCCTAGAGACTACCCTCAGCGTCATCACCCTTTGTTTGCCGCGACACACGCAACAATGCTCGTATCTCTTACTGTCGGCAAGGTCGATGCCGGCGTTACTGTTCTCCTGACACCGGACAAGCGCTTGGTGAACTTGAAGCATCTCATCTATCTGTGATAATTGCTAACGTAGAGAGTATCATTAGATCGAATTCCCATCTATTCTACTCCCTCCCAACATCTCCTCAGGCAGCATCGTCGACATCAACGTTTCGCAGAACGCGACCAAGGAAGCCGCCGCCGATCGCGCATTCCGTGCCCTTCAAGACAGCATCTACAGCTCATTTGGTGCCTCCGAGCCTACAACCCCGGTGCTGCGATGCCGCAATGCCACCCAAACCTCGGTCGTCCTCGAGTGGGATCCTATTCAGCTTGCTACCGCCGACCTTATTTCTCTGAGTCTCTACCGAAATGGCCAAAAAGCCGGAAACATACCTCGCCCATTACAGATGCACAGCACAAAGATTAGCGGCCTTGCTGTTGATACAGAGTACACCTTCCACCTGGTCCTGCGCACAAGCGCCGGCACCTTCATCAGTGAGCGCGTCCCCGTGAGGACGCACAAAATGACGGACCTAAGAGGTATTACAATTACTACCGGTATTCTGCCTAGTGCCGTCAAGGACAGCTTGACAAATGCGGTTGAGCGCATCGGGGCCAAGATTGTTGATGGCGTCCGCATTGACACGACGCATTTTGTTACCACTGAGGGACGCGGGCAGCACTGGGAGAAAGCTGTCGAGAGCAACATTCCCGTCGTACGTCCCGAATGGGTTGAGGCTTGCGAGAAGAGTGGCCGCATCCTAGGTGTTACCAAATTCTATCTGGATGCTATGAAGCCAGGCCCCCCAGCCGAGGAAGCTTCACCTCCACCACCTCCAGAGAAGGAGGAGAAGAGCCTGCCCGTGCCACCTGCTCACAACGATGAGCAGGCATCTCCATCGGAAGAGAAGCTAGACGACAAGGTTAAAGAGAAGGAGGAAGAGGACGCGCAAAAGAACGGCGGAAAGCAGAGCTCCAGCGGTAGTAACACTAAAGCCGAAGGAGAAGTTGAGATCGAGCAAAAGACGAAGACGTCACCACAAGAGGAACAAAAGGTGCGATTCGAGGATAAAGAGGAGCAGAAGGTTGCCCTACGACCCGCCAATAACGGGGATTTAAGTAAACCCGAACACGATGATAAGCAAGAAGCGTCAGATGACGACGCAGAGGATGAGTCGAACGCGAAGGCTGCACCTACACCAGATGGAGCGTCTTTCCAAGAAGTGGAGCTATAGACCGTGAGGCACTGCAGTTATGTGATTGAGCTTAACCTTGTCTGAAAAGATAGCCTGTTTAGGCAGTGAGAGGACAGCGGTCACTGTCTGATCCGGTCTCATGTAGGGGTATGTCGGCTGGCAAGATCTTGGGGAAAGAAAGGCTAGAGCAGATACTGGTTTAATAACTTATTTTCCGTACGAACAACCCCAAGCTGCATCGTCTTTTCTGTTCTATTTAGGGCTATCACACTGTAGGCTTCACGTCTCACTTTATGGGAGGATCTCCTTGTTGTTCCAGTCCATACACTTGCCTCGCCCTTCTAGAGGGAGACCTGTCGCGACTTTCACAAGTCTGTCGACAGCGAATTCAGGGCTGAATAGTTTGCCCTCCTTTGTACTCTCCCAAAACCCCTTGCTCAGGTCTGTCTTGACCGTGCCAGGGTGGTAGGCAATGGAGATGGCCTTATCACCACTCCGCCCACGGAGAAATATGTCGTAACTCTTGCCCAAGCTGATAGCTCCCGCCTTGCTCGCCCGATATGAGAACCATCCCCCGGCTCTATTATCTGATGTGGAGCCAACCCGAGCTGCCATACTGAGCCAAACCGAATGGGGAGGCATCTTGACCTCATCACTGTCAGGGCTGTCCTCCAGCTCAGAGCTCCGCCGAGGGAGAAACTTGTCGAAGTGTTTGATAAGGAGGAGAGGGCCGATGGTGTTGATACGGAATTGCCATAAACTAGCCTCTGCGTCTATCTGGTTGACATTCTTTTCGGGCTTGAGGACACCAGGAACTGCGCACGCAAGCCGCAGGTGGTGCTTGTCACGGGGGAACAGCTCGGCAGCTCTGGAAGCTGCATCAATAAGAGACCCCTCGTCTGTGACATCCGCGTGAACTATTGAGAGGCGTTTTCTGAGGTCTTCTTTCTCGGGGAGACCTTTGAGGAGTGATCTTTTCACAGTTTCTGGGTCATGTTGGAGACGAGCTGTTGCGAGGATGGGCAGGGATGTCTTCTGGAGAAGGTGTCGAGTGAGAGCATAACCAATTCCTCGGGTTGAAGGGCATACGAAGATCCAGGGCTTGCTCATGGTTGGCTCACACAAGTCGAATGTCCCAGGGCTATCTCGTGTAAGCCAAGTTTAGGTATTGAACAAATGGGTATTGTTAGAAGGATGAATGTCAGGGGCGAGGAAGTTCTAAATCGGCGTCATTGGTTGGAAAATCAAGTTTGCACCTCAAACGATCGTATAAGTAGCTAGTTGTCGCTGGTCTTTCATCCTTCCCTTGACAATCATATAGCTCCATGACATCTCATGTCTTTGATGATGCGTAGACGCACGTTCGTGTAAGGGATCACCTACGTCATATAAGATCTTGCCCTGAGCGGGTCCGATCCTAGTGCAGAAGCTACCTTATTAGGTTGCTACCTGACTAGATACTAACTAAATAGGTATAAACAGAAGTGACTAAATTCTGTGTTTTCTTGTCTTGTGAAATAAAGTATAACAGCTAGCATAAGATGCCAAGAGGATGGCTTTGAGTTCAATCGCAAGTTGTAAAATCTCAAGATAAGGACAGGACAGGACATTTCAGGGTAAACTTAATATCGGCTTTATCTACTTTTTCCACACTGACTTGGTCTCAAGCCATGACACTGCGGGCGAGGTTTATGGGGTGAGAGGTGATTGAGTGATAACCTTGGATTATCGCCATGTGAGCTACCTATTATTAAATTCGGTAAAACTAAACAAGAAACTAGCTATTTTGAACAGGTACGGTACATACTAGGAAATGCTCTAAACTTATCGTGATATGCGTTAGCTAGGAAAATGCACGTCGGGTGCAAGACTATACTGTAGTAACGTTGTTCAACGTATCCAAAACCCCAAACTTCACTCATCCTACACACAAACCAACCAGCCATTCCTATACCTCAGATAAAAACAAATCAAACTTCCCGTCTTCTTCTCCTGTACTTGCATTATATACGTCGTCTAGCAGACCACTACTCGGAAAGAGAATGCAGCAATCCCTCATCATCCATTCCAAGTGATCTTGCTTCAAAACTTAGTCGAGATCGGCCAGCTAGTTCTCTCATCAGAGGTTCGATCGTATCAAAGCCGCTCATGTCATCGCTGACACTTCCAGCCTCAAGCTCTTCTTTAGTCCGTACAAGTTGCTCCAGAAACTCTCGCTCTGATGCCCCTGTCCTTGTCATCATACGTCCTCGGCTCGATGGCCTCATTTTAGATGTTGCTTGAAAGTTCGAACGGTCATCGTCAGAGATCCACCCCTTTGCCCCACCTGGGTGCCCGTCTTGAGAATTAGCGAGCGTGCGGTTGAGATTGTCTAATACTGGCACAAGGGCACGAAGCCAGACATCTCCATTGCGCTCCAATCTCCTGATCCTGCGCTCCATCTCTCTGATACGGTACTCACGGTATGCCTCATATCTTCGCAAAACCTCCTTTTCCACGGTGGGTGTTTTGTCCTCGGTGTCTTCTCTCGTCGTGACGGCTCTCCTTGCCCTGGGCCGGGGACTGGCGTTCAAGGCGGCTTCTTTTCGTTTGCGCTCTTGTTCCCGAGCGGCACTCCACTCCCGACGTCGTGAAAGGGATGTTCTATCATGTGATTCCACTTTATGGGTTGGTGATGAGTGGGCGGATTGGGGAGGCGTCGGTGATCCGTTCTGATATGAGGCTGGAGATGGAGAAATTGCTCGACTGGACGTGTCGTCTTCTTGTTTAGTTAGCGCTTCGACCGGCTTCGATTTCGTGGCAGAGGTCAAGTCCTCTGAGTTTGTGGTTGTTCGTCTCTTTGGGTAAGATGGGACAACCGCTGATGGGGGAGGCGATGGTTTGACATTGGCGACAACCATGATGGGGCACATGCTCTGGCGTTGGGGAGACCTGAGTGGCAATGGTGGTGGCTCTTCTGCTTTCTCTTTAGGCGACTCTTTGATAGTCTCCTGCTCAGAATCGGGCTGCGGGTCTATCGAAATAGATATCATACTGCGCCGTTTCAAAGAAGCAGCTTCCATATCCTTCTTTTTCTTATCCCTGACCTTGTCACGGCGACTCTGTGACAATTTGGCTTCAGGTGTTGAGGATCTCTCCTTTGCTGCTTGTTTCCTGGAACCTTGACGCTGGACACGCAGTGGGCTCTGGGTGATCACAGTAACAGAAGGTTCCTCGGTTTTCTTCGTGGATAATCGAATGCGCGATTCCCTGGCTGATACTGGCCTTGCCTCGACCGGCCTGGCCTCTGCAATAACAGGATCATTCTCGCTTGTGGTCATTATGCTTTTGGAAAGCGAGGGTTGATAAGATCCATCCTGGGAAACGGGCCGGGGAGGTGAAGTAGGAACCTGATGGGCTTCTGTCTTGATTGACTGAGACATCATAGTATCGATCGACAGGTCGCCGAGGTGTACGAAGCGACCCCCTGTCAAGCTGGGACTCCGCGAAGGGATTCTGTCGTGATTGCTAGGGCTTCCTGCATGTGTGTTCCCCTGTTGAGTGCTTTGAAATCCTCGGCCCTGCCCATTGGCTTGTCTGACTTGGTCCGGGGTCACTACCCTCGGAGGAGGCGTTGCCAAAACGTTCAAATACTCCGATGCCGTACTTTGGTTACTGCTATTAATAGATACCAGAGTAGAGTATCCATTGATCGAAGAGTTTGGAGATCTTTGAGGGATGGTAGATGAAAGAAGCTGCGAGTTTGCCGGGCTCACCGAAGGCGATGATTCTCTGTCCTCAGCAACAGTCCGTAACACTGTCACGACGCCCTTGTCGTTTAAAACTGCTCTGGTAGGAGCATATTGGGAAGTGAGAGGCTTGACGCTCCTGTGCTGGTATATAGGATACTGAGACCTGGGAGTTCGACCAAACGGCGAGGCGTCCAAGGGAATGGAAATTGCAATATGTCGATGTCCGCCTATCGTTGTGCCTGAGACAGCTGAGTCTGGAAGCCGAATGGTCTGAGGCGACTTGGAGAGTGATTTACTCCTCTTGCCCAACTTTCGGAGCCTGTACCATCGCCCCCTGTCCTCTGGGGGAATTCCATCAGGGATAGACATAAAGTTACCTGATGGAGGGCTGTGGTTCCTCAGAAAGTCAATGAGCTCTGCAAGGCCATCATGCGGCTCCCCGTCCTCCTCCTGCCGCTGATTGATGAAGGTGTCGTCGTGGAAATGCAAGTCCTTGTCCTTTTCGGGGCCATCTAGCAAATTTGATGCAGATTTTGCTCTTGGTCGGGTACGTGCTTGGGCTTGGGTTTGAGAGCCCGGCCTTTGCAGATGCTGATACGAATACCGATTTGTATTGGGGACAGTAGACGCAGACACAGATGCAGAAGAAGTATGAGCTGGGGGGATTGTTGTGCGAGGATAGGAAGCGCCACTGCCCGACGTGACAGAGGCCTCAGGATCAAGGCCTATTACTTGAGCCATGCCGGGCCAGCTCAACATCCGACACAGAACATGGGATGGGCTTATACGCTTTTGCGCAACGATGCACTTGCATCCATGAAAGACAGGCCTGAGCTAGGTAGATATGTCAGTTGAGTATTCACGGGACATGGTTTGTACACGAAGGGATCTCTTAAATTAGTCTCACCTCTGGTTGTCTTTCGGTGCTTTTCTCGTGTCCTCCCTTTGGAGGCTAGGATGGAGATTAGGAGGCGGGTGGTTGCAGACCGGTGGCCGGAGTGATAGTAGGTATGATAGCTACCAGAGGTAGTCTGTGACACCGCGAATGCATGTATCTTACGGAGTACACTGGGGGTTGACAGCCGCAAAACAAGGCCAAGATTGTGACAAAGATGGGAAATTGAGAAGTGATGGTGTTGAAAAGAAGAAGAAATTACAAGTCCTGGGGGCGACGCCTCATCCCACTCTCCCCCAGTTCAGCCCAGTTCAACCTGGTCAGAACCCGGTCCAGGCAGGGACCTTCCCAACCGCGTCAGAGCAGACGGACAGACAGCAAGAGCAGGAACATCAGAGAGGTCCTAGAGCCCATGCATGCCGTCACTCTCCATAAAACCCTGGAGCTCTACCAAGGCCAAGTGCCGCTATTTGGTTTTAGCTCAGGATCTGAAAGCTAATTAAGCCCGTTGAATTTAATGGAGTGGAAACGTCTTCGCCAATTCCCCAATCAGAGCCTCTCCAGCACAGATTCACCAAAAGGGAGATCGTGCTCCTTTGTTCTAGCTCAGCTCATCTACATTATCTGCTGGGTCTCTTTCTGATGTTGTAATTACGTCGCGATGCAGCACGACAACCCGGTTGTTCGGGATGTCAACCAAGATCGGCGTAGAAATATGTAGTTTCATTTGTCAAACCATCCCTAGTCGTATTTGCGCTGGAGATCTCATTTTCCTGACCCTTGGTTAGCTTCGTTCTCGTCACTTTTTCTCTTTGCTTTTTTCTGTTGTCGCTTTATGCATGTCTCTTCGCCGGCCACCACAAGTGATGTGTGTACGTACGTATGGACATGCAAGTGGACAGATCTTTAAATCCCAGCCGCTCGCAAACCTTTCCCTTGAAAAAAGAACAATTCATAGCAATTGGTTGCCGAAAGTCATCGGTCAGTGGCTGCAGCTGGATGCTCGTCGTCACCGCCGTGAGTTGTGTTACCTCCTCAGATATCTCGGGTGGTTCACGAGAGGCGGAGGTATCCAATATGAACCAAGCATCAGTTGAAAATCCAAGCCATGTTCGCATTATTTTGCCCTAGACTTGGCGACTTGCTGAACCACTTACGTAGGTAAGGTGTGCACCAATCTTCAAACTGTACAGTAGCCAGGAGATAGCAGAACTCAAGACTTCATCCTCAATCCGACTTTGTATGCAATCAATAAGATACTCGAGTAAATTTAGGATGGGCTTCGTTGGCGCTTTGAATAATTTATTCATGCTCCGTACCCAGAGTCTTGAGTCTTCTGAAATCTAAGGTAATCCCGAGTGAGTGAGTAGCTCGCTGTTCCCACAATCCACAAACATTTCACTCAACCCCGACAGGATGGTAGCCATCTCTTTTCAGCTCACAGGGTTCTTCCTCCAGGTCGTTACAACTTTATCCAACCACCAATACCGCGTCGTCGTTACTCAACCGCCAAAAGCCTTTCCGAGCGCCACTGCTGATCTCCTCTGCAGGAGACCGCTAGTGTCATCACTGTGCCAAGTTACCAACTGTTATCCGTCAGACTAGCCAGAGGATATGATGTGTGTGCCTGACTGAGCGTTATCTCTAGAGTCTAGCGTCCTCCCCTACTCTCTGTCGTCCTGGCATTGATATAGCCTGGGTCGAATTGACCCTCTCTGGAAAAGCCAAAAGGCCACTGTCGTCAATAATGCCTCCATCACCATTTGACTTTACATCATAGCACAATCACCCTTTTGTCAGTTGTGATCGTGTACAAGTTGCCTCGTCTATTGCCCGTGGGAACCTGACCAGGATCGGACATTACCTGAATTCAATTCGTCACCAGGGTCCCTTGTCGTTCTCCCTGTCTGTTGAAATGACACGATCCCTGTCCGCTGATGATCGTCCTCACTACCGGACGGTTAGGCGAGTTGACCCATGCTCAGCGCAAACATGCATTGCCATCTCCTCCATTCACATTGTTTCAACAATGTCACGTGACGCAATCAACCAACTGTGAACGAGATGGTGGAAATAATGCAGTGCTCTGCCAATATCATGTTCCAGCATTGATGGAAAGCCCCATGGATCTCGTTGAGCGTCTCGACCTTAACAGCTGGCCTCAGAATCTTCCCGGCTGGTCAGGTTTAATGCTTAATGCTTCAGTTCTCCATCCGACTACCACAGGAGGGGGCCTCGTGCCCCCTTGCATATCACCGTAGGCGGCCCACGCCTGTATGATGTATGCGAGCCTACCGTATCTTCTGACTGATGCCAGGAGTGAGGCATGTTTGGCCATGTCTAATCCTCCGGGGGAAAGACTGTCGCAGCCCCTTATGTCCTATTCGTGGATGCCATGTACAAATGAAATGAGGCACGTCGACCTTTAACGCCCAGAAATGCTATCTACTATGTATCATCCTCTATGCTTACTATACAGAGTTTCGTTTTGTCATGCAATTTACCGTTTCTTTGGAACAAAGAGACTTGGCTTCCCCTTCTTGCGAGAGGGAGGCGGGTGAGGTGGGCGTCGTTGCTGGGGACACTATAAGCAAAGCGTCTCACCGAACTCATAGTGTTAAACATACCTGGTTGTTGCTATATTGCGGCTCCGGATTCGAAGGTCCTGTCGGAATTCTGGGTCCTGTTGGGGCTTGGGGTCTGCTTGATAATGAGGGACCGGTCGGCGCTGTTGCAGGCGGTCTTTCGGGAGGCGCCAGACCCATTACTGACATCGCCGAAGGGTCGGTGGGAGCCTTGGGCGGCCGGTGCGACCTATTCCCAAACTTGCCCATGAGTCCACCGCCCCGAGCCTTGTCACTTGCTATCTGTTTGGTTGTTAGCTTACAGACCCTTGTTCTCGGTATTTGCTGTTTGTGGGCATACCCTTTTAGGAGCTGGCGGATTTGAATCTGGTCCATCATGAGGTCGCTTTCGTGCTTCTCCTGGAGGCTTGCTTGACGAGGTATGAATGACAGGAGGGCCAGCAGAGCGTGGCAGAACTCCAGTCAGTTCACCTCCTCCAATGCCAGGTATGTGAGTTGTGGGAGCTGTTGGCTGCTGAGCTCCTTCAACCTTTGGTGAGTTTGGACGAGGCGAGGGCAGTGACGACGTTCCCAAAGATGTACCTCGCATTGGAACATCACGGTCTTGAGTTTGGGGTGGTGGGGGCAGGTAAGCGCATGGCTTTGCCTTTTCGAGGGGTTTCCTAAACATAGACAAGACATCGCCATTAGTGTAGCGATCTCTGGCCTGGGCATCCTCAATAAGCTTTCGCCAGAATTCGCCCTGAACAAGCGCTCTCGAATCACCAAGAATCCACAGCGATGATTTGGCACGAGTCAGACCGACGTTCATACGTCGAATATCAGTCATGAAACCGATACCGCCAGTAGAGCTGGCCCGAACACAAGAGAAGATAATGATCTCACACTCGCGACCCTGAAAAGCGTCGGTGGTGTTGAACTCGATTATGCTTGTGATGTTCTCGCCATATCGCGATCGGAAGCGGTTTCTTAACTCATAAAGTTGAGCTTTGTAAGGAGTGATGATACCGATCTTGCCAGTCAAGTCGCATTCACGGTACTCGTTACTAAAGCGATCGTACATCTGTAGAGCAACATCCAACTCCTTGGTGTTGACCAGTGACTGGCCCTTGTGGCCCCTCTCCTGGACACCCTGGACATCGAAGAATCGATAGGGACCAAGTAGTGCGCTCTTGTGCCACGGCTGTTGCCTGAGCTCATGCATATTCTGTCCGTCGGCGAGTTGTCCTTCGTAGAACTCGCGGCTGGGGAACAAGCTGATCTCAGGATGCATACGATATTGCATGTCCAGCAAATGCACCGATCGTGGGTGATTTTGCTGCATTCGGACGAACAGACTTTGATCGTAACCAAACTTCGCCGCTGACTGTGACAGAACTGTAGGGGGAAGCTGTTTAGGATCCCCAACGAGAATACATTTGTAGCAGCCGTATTTGAGTGGAATCAAGGCACTTAGCTCGACGCACTGAGCAGCTTCGTCAATAATGACTGTTTCGAACTCTACATCCTCCAGGTTTCGAAACATCTCGTGGCCACTGCCACTCAGAGTAGCGCAGAGAACCTGAGCGTTATTGAGGATCTCTTGCTGGACTTGGCGGCGCCGCATTTCCATCTCTCGAGCTACAGAATTGCCGCTGCTCTTGTCAGCATCGATTTGTTTTCCATAGGACATTTGGCGTCGCTTCAATTCGTCGAATTCTCGAGATAGCTTGTTGTAGAGGGTTCGATCATCCATGAGCTTTGCTGCTTCCAACTGGGGACGCAATTTTCCCAACTCTTCCTTTACCTTCCCGGCATTCTCGTGGAGTTGGTCACGGTCGGCCTTGGCTTTATCCTTGGTCTGATCACCCTCCATGCGGGCCTTGACAAGCTCGTCTAGGGTGACGTCCCTAACAGCTGCATTAATAGCATCACTCCGACCTAGTCGTAGCACGTTGATATTCTTGGTCTTCCCCGAGATCGTTTTGACGCCAGCCTTCAGACGTAGCACTAATTCATCTACGGCGGCGTTACTGGGTGCACAAACAAGAAGCTTTTTTGACCGATTTTGCTTGGGTGCACCTGGTGCACCGTTCGGCCGCAGAGGTACGCCCATGGGAATGCCTTGATTGCCTGATTGACTCAGTTGCTCGGAGAGCAAGGTTCCAACCATGGCCACGATGGTTTTCGTTTTTCCAGTACCGGGAGGGCTGCTCACATTAGCTTCGTCATGACCAAGGCCGAGAGACTTACCCCTGAATAAGCGTAAACCCATCATTGTCGTACGCGCCTAGAACCGCCGTAGCCTGTCCTCGGTTCAGAGCATAATTGTTCATACAATTGCTTATCTTCTCATCTCCATATTGCAGAATAGGGGATGGTTCGGCATTCAGGATTTCGTCCATTAGATCATAATACGGCAGACTCTCCAGCGCGGCGAATTCTCGCTCGATTGTTGTCATGTTGGTAATCTTCACTCCAAACACGCTAACATTCGGGGTCAACACCTGTGTCATGGGATTGTTTCGGGAAGCCACACGATATGTGATCTCGATCAGCTCCTTTTTGTAGGTGATGCGGTGAACCCTAGCCAAACAATGTCGGGCTGTCTGATCGATCAAGGGTTGTTCCGATTCCGAGACGAGAAGAATGTCGCCCTCGGAAACACCGCGCTCTCTGCTTTGGACCACTGGCATCGTGAAGGTCGCCTCAAGGTAGCTGTCGACGCTCGCACGGCTTGCAATCTTCATACCGAACGGCTGAGACGTGAGCTCATCCTTGGCCGTGACAAAAGAGCGCCAAGCTTCTGAGGCAAGCAAGGGAAAAAAGGTATCCTGGTACGTTCTGGGTTCAGAATACTTGGTGGCGACTTCTGAAGCTGCTGGGCCATTGGGAGGATCGTTACCACCATGGAAAATATCCCAAGCTAGGATTGTGTTGTGTAATCTGTCCATAGGAGGAATGACTCTGGCTCTCCTATCCTTGACTGAGCGCTGCTGTCTAACCTTCTTCACTGGTCTACGCATTTTGTCTTGCAAAGCCTTTGCCATGCGCCGCTTGTTAGCTTCTTCCAAAGCTGTCTGGCCTCCCGTGCTAAGGGCAGCTAGTTCGTTATCGGCATCTGATACATCTTCTTCCTCTTCATCAGAGTCTTCTTCGGAACTGTTTACCATTATCTCGCTTCGGCCGTGATCCTTGCCGATGAGGCCAAGACTATGCAAGCCGGAACCCTCACCAGGGACAGTTTCTCCCCTAAGAGCTTTGGCGTTCGCAATGATAGCGGCATCACGCTTCTCTTTTTCAAGCTTGGCCTTTTGTCTGGCCTCCTTGAGCGCCGCAATCTCCTTCTTATCAGGGGCAATCTGGGTTCTGGGCTTGATCATAGCTTGAGCCTTTGTTTTAGCCTTTGCCTGATCCTTGACTTTCTTGGCCTCCAGCTGCCTCAGGATGGGGCTGTCTATAGATCTGCTGAGATTGAGCACGTCCTCACGATTAGATCTTGATGGTGCTACCGTAGTTCTACTGCTAGATGATGGTGTGCCAGACTTGGACCAAGCATCAAGTTTGCTTTGTTTCTTGATACCATCTTTGGGTCTCTGTGCTAATGGCGCCTGCGCAACACCAAGCTGGTAAATTTGAATTTCATCATCTGTTTGTCCAAGGGCTTGAAGAAGTTCTGCTCGCTGCTGGTCAGTCATGTTGGTTGACCTGACAAACTTGCCCGGGACATTTGTAGGTAGGCAGGCATCAGTGATAAGCTTGCGGGAGGCAGGGTTGATCTCATGGTTGTTTTCTCGAAGTCGGGTTAGAATCTTGCACAAGACTCTAACTGTGACATCAACCAGCCACTTGTCCTTCAGACGAATCATGTTCTCCATTCCACCAAAGTGTTGCTTTGCAGGGATAAGAATTTGCGACATAGTATCCTTTTCACTTTTGTTCAAAGCCTTGGAAATTGCTGAAGTGATGAGGCCATCCTCAGCGACCAGGGCTTCTGCGAGTTCCATGATTTCTCGGCAGAATTCTGTCATGACGGCGTTTTGAATGTATCGAGACCACCCTTCAATGTTCCTGCATGCAGTAGAGACAAAACGCCACTGTTCGCTCCACCAACGCAAGACCTTCGCAGCCGACATAGGCTCAAGGGTCTTGACTCGCAAGACTCCAGACATGGGGTCAGTCAAACCACGGAGGATATCTCGACTCATATTCAGCATGGGCCTGATAGGGCCCCATGGGTTTGGAGGTTTCAAAACTCGCTCTAGGGCCCATACTGTGGAGGAGAGGGTCTGCTCAGGGTGCAGCTGTGACATTTGCTCGAAGGCGCCGCTCTGGGAAATCTCTCCGGTCCAGCTCTTCAGCAGCTCGGCAGCTGCTTCAGCAAGTCCTGCCTCTCCATGGGTGGAGAGTGTAATAGTACCTTGGAAAGCCAGGCGGTCATCAAAGAAGGTATTCAGGTCTGTAGCAGCGTCTAACTCGGACATTCGACCAAGAAGATTCCCAAGAATGTCCACTGTTGTAGCAAGAGACTTGTTGAAGTTTTTGCTCGACTCGCTCAGTTTATCGTCACTCTTCAAGGCCCTGATCTGCTCCACGCCAATCAAGGGCTCTAACGAAAAGACGATATCTCTCGCAAGGTCGACCTGCTCGGTTGACAAATCGAACATCTCAATAATACCTTGCCAGAAAGCTTTCGAGTCCCTGGTGACGGCGGATTGCAGCTGACTGCCCTCCAGGCAAGCTATATACTCCTCCGCGAAGACCTTCATATCAAGTTTCATGGCAGCTTGCATGGCCTTTTTAGCTGCATTTGCTACTTGAAAAGTCACCCAACCTTCCTTTTCCTGACTAGGGGCACGTAGGTTCCGGAGAATGATGTCCTTGTACTTCATAACGAGGTTGAACGCACAGCATGCATAGAGATGAGTAGTTCCCGCACCAATCTTCGTCTCTGGGTCGACAAAGGTTGATATGGTAAGCTGTAAAGCATCAAATCCAGCTCGAATACACGCCGCACGGCCCGGCTCCCCGATAGTCTCGTCTTTCGCAAGTGATTCGAAGAGAGTGTGCATCAAAATCTCACAAGCGTTATATCTGCGATCGCGGCCGACTGACTGGAGCCATGGATCAACCCAGGACGTGGGAAAGGGACCACGGGAATTGCTACGATCGTAGCCAGTCCAGCATTCTTCTAGAGATTGACGAAGGAGATTCTTGTATCCGGGACTCGCAAAAATTAAGTCGGCGATAACATTTGGCCGGGCATCGCCGATAACATCCCAAAAAGCCCTGGGTGCCTTCTTTAGGAAGTTTGTGAGGATGATGATGGTCAGCACCAAGACACTCTCGGCAGGGCAGAACTGGATATGGCGGAACAGAAGGTCGTAGATGTGACTGATGGTGCCGTTCAGTTCGAGATTCCGTAACCGCTGCAGAATGACGTCCGCAGTCAAGGTCCTTAGAATTTCATTGAATCCTTCCCAGAACTGCTCCATTTCAGGCCATGAGTCCACAGCTTGAGGCTCTTTTTTTGAGATGTCCTCAATTGCCCTTGTCAGACCGCTGCTGACAGCCCAGTCGAACTGTTCCAATGTCATACTATTGCTGTCAAGGTTTCGATAGTTATCTGATGCCCATTTTCGGCGGTCTTGATTTTTGAGGTCAAAGATAAAGTAGGTCATTCCAGGCAAAGGCTCCTTGGTCCCAAGTTTAAGGCCACTTTTCCCTTGAAGTCGCTGGAAAACATACTGAAAGGTCATTCTTCGATCCGCATCCTCCATATACGGCATGCAGCATAGTGCCTCGTATATAGAGATATGGACCTCGGGTAGATGCTCACCGAGCTGAGATTTCTTGAAAGTAGAGCCTGCTGAAATAATCTTCTCAATAAACCCTTTGGCCCATCGCAGGCTCAGGTCGATTCGTTCAACATCTCTCTGCTCCAACATCGACCGGATATCGACTACAACTTCTTCATTCCACCGTTCTTGGAATTGCTGCAAGAGTTCTCTGCGTTGCATATGCCAATTATAGACACAATCTGCGCAATGCTTTAAGCAACCGTTAAGCCTCTCGCTGAGCTGCTCTCCCCATTTCCCTTGGCTTGATTGATCAAAGCCAAAAATCAGGCAGTTCCAGTATGTGACTTCGAGTCGCTCCTTTCCTGCCTTGATTCGACTATTCTTTTCTTCTTGCGTAATCGATGAGTCGGGGTCGTCGACGAGTTTGTAGTTTTCATTATCCTCGTCGTTGATGCGTGGGCACAGGAGATGACATTCCTCGTCGAAGCGTTGAATCTTCTCGTACCATTGGCTGAGTTGCTCATGAAGATCCATTGTAGGGTTCGCAGGTACGTTGGCGCATCTCTTAGGATCGTGCCTAAAACAAAGAGTTCGGGGGTACTGTGGGAGGTCGGTTTTTCATGAGGCTGCGAGGATTTATCGTCAAGTCTAGCGAGGGTCGCATTCGACTAATTAAAAGATACCTTCAAACTTGTCGCAACGAGTTGAAGGTTGTTAGGGTGGTGGTGGTCGAAAATTCGAAGTTGAGTTGAGGGACCGTTGCTGGGGCACTCTGGCTTCGAATCAAATAACCGGTTCCGTGAATGTCTGATGGTTTGCGGGACAACACTAGGAGATAAAACAGTGACGCAAATAAAATTGTTAGTGGCAGGTAATGTATGGGGTCCCTTAATGTCCTGTCAAAGCTTGTATTTCAGCAAGGCAACGAGCCTACGGAGCAATATGAAGGGAGAAGATCAGGCTAGGTAGGAAAATAGTTGTAACACTAGGACAGAAACTGGCCGGGCTTTGACGCGCTTGGGTTGCCGCGTTTTCTGCAGGGGGTTAAATGAGAAATAGCGGGCCGTTCGTCGATGGCTGACAAGGCACCTACCTTACCTATCTTGCCACTGATGTTTAATTTTGGTGAAATGGTTGCTGAAGTGGCTTGTGATAAGACACGGGCAGGAGAATGCATGTGTACATAGGTACTAGGTAAGAAAGACAGTTGCACGAAATGCTGAAGAGGTGCAACTTCTTCAAGGAAAACAACCCACAAATATCTTACTACAGACACTTAATCACTGTCCTCTTCCTTCAGCTGCTTCTTCAATCCTGCTTTCCCTCCATACTGTCTCTTCCCTGTTCGCTCCATCAGTCCATCAAGCGGGCATTTTGATCTATTCCATTCTTCGCTCCCCTCGCTTGTGTTTGCTCTACAGCGGATACAACTTCGTCCGTGTTGGACGAACAGTTTGTGCAATCCGTACTTCAGATGATTGGGGATGCGCACCTCCAGGTGACTAAATGTTTGATCCCGAGTGGCTTTGGGAGGTATCCATTTCAACCATCCACTGATGCGGTGAACATGGGTGTCAACTGCGAAGCTAGGCTGTTGGAGACAGAAGAGGATAACGCAAGATGCTGTCTTAACGCCAATACCAGGGAATTTGGTGAGTATCTGCATGGCTTCATCAGGAGCCATACCATGTATGTGGTCTAGTGAAAGAATATCTTGGTCTGTCTTCAAGATCTCAAGATCTTTTTGGCCTTGAGTTTTGTTGTCCACTCCGGTGATACCAGATAAGTTGCCCTCTTTCTTCTCTTGCATAAAAGCCTCTCGTCGTTTTGTGTTCTCTTCATGAACTAATTCCAGGATTGCCTTGATGTCCTTACCCTTGACCTGAGCCAAGCCACCTGTCTTGATCGACTCAACGATGGTGGGCAAAGGAGCAACTCTGACCTTGTTCCAGTCAACGCTGCCTTTCCCAATACCTTTGCCGACAGTGCCGAATGTGGTCACCAGCCCCCTGAATGCTGCACTTGAGTTGCGGTTGGAAGTGTTCGCACTTAAGCGGGTACGAATCAAGGCATCGAGAACAGATGGTACCTCTCCGCAACCCGACACTTCCAAAGATGGCGCTGGTATCTTCTCGGGGGCTTTGGCTTCTCCATGTACTTTCGACAATCGGCGATAAACCTCTTCACATTCTTCTGCCGATGGGGCGTCCCACTCTGGAAAGGGCGTCATACCAGGAGTAAGTCCATACGGGTTATCCTTGGTCCTTTTGACCGTTTTCCGAACTGGTGCTTCTATTGCCATCTGGCGATCCTCATCCTTGACCTCCTCCTTTACAGACGAAGGCTTGACTTGAGGTTTAGTTATTGTCTCGTCATCAGATTCGAAGTATGAAGATTTTGCAGCTGTTCTTCTTGGGCGAAGGGATCTTCGGGTTGCCAACTTCATGACCTGGGCCGAACCTTGGTTCGCAGTTTTCATCCCCGATTTGGCCACAGGTGAGACCTCTTCGACTTGTGCTCTTTTCTTCAAGTCCTGCGTTTCTTTCGAATCTTCCGGAGGTGTGGGAATCGTTTCAATATCCTTCCGGGGAGCACGAACAGGTCCCAGATTGTGCGGAAGGTCATCCAAATACTCATCTTCCACCTGGTCCTTGGCCTTCCTTCTGGACTTCCTTTTCTCCACAGGCGCCTCCTCTCGACTATCAACCTTTCGTTTCCGTAAATTTCGAGCAGCCATCTCGATTTGCGCCAAAGGTGTGGAAGTGTGGAAGTGACGAAAGATTGGAGATGATGTAGATAGGCTTGGACAGGGGTGCAAGGGTGTCCAAAGTTTGACGGCAAATAGCAAATAGCTTTTCATTCCACAATAGCAGGCAATCTCTAAATGTAGAATACATGAACATGGTACTCGTTTTGGCTCTGGTCATGGTAGGTTTTTAATCAGTTTTGTGATTGTTTATAATTGATCGCCTCAATGACCTCAACATTTAACACAAGGATCGCTGGGGTCTGTCTCCACACTTGAACTCTTAGCTCTACCGGGATCCACTGAGCTATCTACTCGGTACCTTACCTAAGGTAGCCTGTAGCCAAGTTGGTCAGGGTGGCTTTGACTACCATCCATACCTTAGTACATAGTACCTACTAGGTACTAAGGTAGCACCGTTACCCAAGGTACTAACCTACTAAACTACCTCTAAGGTACTAGTATCTACTTACCCTGCGCCAGCCTTGAAATATTAACATCAAGGACCATCAGAACACAAGAAATACATTATTATTATGTTCTTCAAAAGCTGCTTCAGCTTGTACAGCTCCGTTTTCTTTCTTGGAAGTATTACTGATAATTGCTACCCCGAATTCCATCATACCAAGTGAGGGCTTAGCTACCCTTCAGCTTTGGTAATTAGTTGCTTCAAAAGCTCCAGTATCAAGCTGCTAAGTGAACGATAATCCCGTTAGAGCTCAGCAAAGGGCCCAGAGAAAAGTCTCCAGAGACATTCATAAATTCGGCTATGTTTTAGGAGCTCGAGTTGAATGTTGCCGAACTCATTCGTTACATTCAAATGCCTTGCACTGTCTTACAGCGCCTTTGCAACACGAACCCATTAGACACCGGATAAATCCTCCGAAGCTATTGAACATACACTGGAGCTAGTAAGGCCAGCTAGCCTCGTTCAATAATCAAACATAGATGTAGTATGCAAGCTCTCGGATTGAGTAACACAGATAACAAATCTCGTGCGGTTTATACACTGCCTAAACAGTAAACACTGGTGGACTGGCACATGGATTGAAGAGCTTCAATCGAGTCAGAAGACCCATTGAATCTATGAAACTACGTTCAGATATCTCTCTGTGTACCATAATGGAAAGATAGAGTGGATGGGTTCCCTATGCACGAACATGGGCGAGTAAGAGATGGCGCCTGCGTCACTGTTGCAATGATGCCAGCGGAAGCATATATACCAAGATTTGTAATGGAGCTGTAACACAAGTGTCACGAGAATACGATACAAGCCACAAGAACATGAATATTGGTTCATCATAAAACCTCGGTTGGTTAATAGTACTTGCACCAAGGTTTCACGACGAACAAGAGCTTTGACAAGACAAACGACCCATAGGTCAGGTTGCGCGGACCAAATATTCAAAGAGAAAGATATATGTTGCCCCAGATACCAGGGAATTCACCGAAAATTAAGGACCTAACCGTTTATGATACAATAAACCACTTCTCTCGCTTTCTCTCCTGCAACCAACCATCACTTTTCCACTCTCTATTCATCAGCCCAAGGCAACAACTGCCTCGTTTGCTCGGGGTATGCAACCATAATCTTTTCTTTCTTCATAGTGAACTAACACGGCGACGTGGATATTTCTTTTGCTCGCTAGGCTCAGGTCCGGTTCTCAACCATGCCTATCGAAAGAATCGACCTTGAGACGCAACAAGAGACCGACGACGTTTTATTTCTTTCTGAAGAACCCAGTGGGAATTTTAGGCGTAGAAGGCGTCTCTCATCTTGCACAATTGGAGATGAGGACACCAGCAGTCACTCAAACACCGCAGCCCGTCTTCTCGAACAGGGCGAGCTTGAGCTCAAGGCACTAAGACTGCTCAATACGACTATACAAGCAGGTGCCTTTCTTGAGGTACGCCAATTCTTTTCTGGGAAATATCTTGCTGAGTTTGTTCTGGTCAAAATTCTGGTTCGATGCCGGTCTACAGACGTGATCAAAATCCGTGGCACACCCTTCCTGAGAAACCGCTCGGCTTTAGCAAAGCTTCCAAAGAAGCCAAACGAAGTCTGCATGCTGATATGCCGCGATGGTGACACGAACAACGAAGAGGTCACAGACATCAGCTCATCACAAGTGGTTCAAGTGCACCCACTGCTCATCACCAATGCGAAATACCCCAATTTCAACCGGGCTGTCTTCAATCCACAGCATCCTGCAGAAAGGGGCCGACCGAATGTGCAGTCCACACACTTGACCTGCCGCTAGAAGCTGGAGGTTTGCTACGCTGGACAAGGGAGCCGTCGGAAGCAGATTGAAGAATCTCTTGTTCGTATTGACTTCAGCGAAGTCTCAAGGAGAGAATATGGAATTTCCAACGAGATACTCCGCAACAGATGGCGAGGAACTACCGCCAAAGGAGGCTCATGGAGCCCCTTTCCAGGCGGTCATCTTATTGACCTGGAGTCAGAGCGGCCCAACGAAGAAGATCGAAGCCACGGTCAGCAGTACACGGTATTTGACTCTTGTTCCGGTGCTGGCGGAGTATCGCGAGGAGCCCTCATGGCTGGCTTCAAAGTCCGTTATGCGTTAGACAAAGCACCGGAGGTTTGGGATACCTACCAAGCAAACTTCCCTGGAACCGAACTGTACAAGATGTCCCTTGACCAATTTCTATCCAGCGCGCAGACGAGTCATATGCGAGTTGATGTTTTACACTTTTCTCCGCCCTGCCAATTCTTTTCGCCAGCACACACGCACGCATCAGAACATGATGATGCGAATATTTTCGCATTATATGGCTGCAATCAACTACTAAAGAAGTTGCGCCCCCGTATTATCACTGTGGAACAGACATTCGGTCTTACGCATGACCGGCACGAGGAGTACTTTAATGGCTTCCTTGGGGACTTCACACAGCATGGATACTCCATACGCTGGAGAGTCATAAGGCTTTGCACGTGGGGAGCTGCTCAAGACCGGAGACGCCTAATCATAATTGCCGCTGCACCTGGCGAGAGACTTCCAACCTTTCCCCAGGCTACACACAGTCAGGAGGGTGGCAACGGACTACTGCCCTACAACAGCATCGGAAAGGCGCTAAGGGGCATCCGCGCAGGAGACGATCTTCACGACCTTGATAGTGTCCATTATTTCGATCCACCACGAGCGCCATATGACCCAGAACGCCTGGCAGGGACTATCACCACTGGCGGAGGTTACTTTTACTACCCTGACGGCTCACGAAAACTCACTCTGAGAGAGTATGCAAGCTTGCAAGGATTCCCCAAGTCACATCAGTTCCTCGGTACTAAAACATCCATTAAACGGCAAATCGGAAATGCGTTTCCCCCAAACACAGTCCGTGTTCTCTACAAGCACTTGGAACAATGGCTCTTGAACGAAGACCGCATGAAGCTATTCGCCAACAACCAGGGCGCCATTCTCATTGAGGATGATTCCGATACAATAGCCAATCTTACAGACGATTCTGAGGATAGGCCACGCCACTCTCCGGATATGATGGACGGAAATATTGTTGAGACTTTCGATATACAACAGCATCGACGCGGAAGACACCCTTTGGTAGTCGAGGACATGGTGATTGACTTGACCTAGCTCCTGAGCAGGTTTGGCCAAGACAACACGGTACGGAGAACGAGATTAGTGGTTACTAGCTTGGTATTGTAGCAGCCTGGAAACTAGACGACAGTTTTTCTCCTTGGAAAGGTCACGATGTGGTAGATAACTGTTCTGTTCGAGCTTTAGATACTTAAGATAGTCGCCACAAACACCAGTGTTTGATTACATTATTTGAGTACCTTACCTGGCACACCCGCCCCGGGGCTTGAGTTATCCTTAGGTTGTAAGAGAGAGCCGATCCTGAACTACCTACCTACCTACTAAGGTAGCACCTGCTGCCACTGCCTTCTCTCTCTTTGCCCTCGAAAATCCCCCTTCAACTTTTGACAGTGATTCACAGCTGGCGGGCAGCGCGTCGGGTGCCTGCCGGCAGCCCCAAATGGGCACCTTCTTATAATAACAAACGGCGAGTGCAAACGCTTCTCCTACTTCCTTCATCCTTCCTTGCATGCTTCTGCCTTAGGCCGGTTATATCTCCTAGCTCCCGCTTCCACGCTTGCTTCTTCCATCGTCATCATCTTCTTCTCTCGATGCTTTGACAAGTCTTTGAGTCAATACTGCTTTTGACCACCTTGAGGCTAGGCATATGAGGCACCTTGTTCAGACGACAGTTCGCGCTTTACTCGCTCACTCGATTTCTACTGCTGTTACGTCTTACTATTCTTCTGGTATGGCGCCACCTGCTCCTATCATGTCGGTCCCTATGGAACGAAGTGTTCACACGTCCGGAAAGGTGAGTTTCGATCATCCAACCTCGTGAATTTGTGTTACTGACATTGTGCTCAGAAGCCACTGGAACCATTGTACGCCCTGTCTGTGAGCGAATATGTGAACAGACATGAGAATGGTACTATAATCGAACAACGGAACGAGGAGACCCTATTGAAACGGTTCAATGATCTTCGGACCGCTTTCAGAGCTTGGCCCGTAGCGCAAATTGATTGCTTGGCAAATTCCTTTACAACGACCTGGCTCCTCCTTGTCTCGATTCCTAAGCAGTCTGACGACATTCTCTTTCCCGCTCTCACCGACAACTTCCGCATCGAGTTTGAAGAAAGAATAAAGCTTTCGAACAGAACTTATTCTCTTGTCAATTTGTCAGCAACTCGCGTAAAAAACCCCTATGAAGATATGGAGAGCATCGTCGGCCCAGAGGTTGTGAAATGTGCGGCCTTCAACGTCCAGGTTCCACGCGCGGTGAAGAACGAAGAAGGCAATCAAGAGGTTCTAGAGTTGATGAACCATATGAAGACAGCCTCTAGACTCGATGATTTTGAGAGCCTAACCTTGGACTATACTTCCAAGAAGAATATCTTCATTACATGGGACACATTTTCCAACACGTATGAGGCTGAACTTGCTGCAATGCATCGCTTAACGGGTGATTGCCAGCTTGAAAGCCGGCAGATCAGTCAAAAATGCAAGGCTGCTTTTGAGACGATCCTAAAATTCGAAGGGTTGAACAAAACAGTTGTCAATCTGCATAGCGTCTTCCCTCATCTTCGCAATCCACGTCACCGGGATTATAGGGTTCGTCATAGTCTTCTGCGGAGATTCCGATCCTTCAATAAGGATCACATGGCCGCATTTGATGGTCTAAAGGCCATACCGAATGGTCTCTACTTTGTCAACGGATGTCCCGGTGCAGGCAAGACGGAGTGGAATATGGTTGTTTCTGCTCTGATACAGTCAGTACGTCGCCCAGGTGCCAAAAAGCGGTATAACCCTATCCTGTTTCTTGTTGACCTCAACAAAACTGTCGACGATGCTGCGGACCGCTACTGGAACTTGGCAAAGGAGTGTGGCCTTCATCTTCGCATCATTCGAATGCACGGTTGGCCTTACGAAATGAAGAACAGCGAGAGACTGGGCAAAAACCAGGCGCAAGACTGTGACCAACAAACAGACTTCACCAGAAAGTTTCTGACAACAGCCAACATTGAGAAGACTTTAAACGTCGGAAGAAACCCCAACAAGGCGCCAACGCTGGATGAAGCTGCTTGGGACTACTATGAAAAGCACAAACATGGTGGGTTTGTGGCACTCAATAAAGTGCTCTCTAGAATGGAGGCTAATGAAGCCTTGGACCACGACGAATGGAAATGTCTGAGAAGTGAAGTCACGAAGCTATACACCGCGGTTTTGAAGCAAACGGACTTCATAGCGACAACGCCTGTGGCTGCATATGGCGGCTTCTCGAAACTCTTTAAGCCGGATATTATCTTCATGGATGAAGCGCCGCATGCAAGGGAGCTAACAACGCTAATTCCAATTGCATTCTTCGAACCCTTTGCTTGGATTTTTACGGGTGATGTCAATCAGACCCGCCCCTTCGTGAAGAGTGGTGATGCACGGGATGCCCTAAAGAAAGGCCTTGAGGCAAATCCGTATTCTGAGCAGCTACGTCTTAGTCTCATGGCAAGGGCCAATAGACTGGGGGCGATCAATAGTTCATTGTTGATCAACAAGCGAGCGCATGGCAACTTGCACAAGCTGCCGTCGGATCTCTTCTATGGTGGAAAGATGTCTTCTGATTACCCATCATCGAGGCAGTTCCCGGAAACGGTTAGCTACCTAAGACGGCACCTTGAAGCCTTCGGTAGTGGACGAAGTCTGAACGCGAACCGGGCCATTATTGCCCTATCGGCGAGCAAAGAGGAAAACCATTGTCACAGTTTCTGGAATCCCGTGAATCACCGTTGGGTGTTGGCTGAAGTTGCAAAGCTTTTGCAGGATCCGTCGTTTCGAACTATTACGGACAGTCAGCAGCCCGGACGTGTGATGATCCAGACACCATATAGTGTCTCCATGCGTCAGTATGCACATGTGGTTAAAGGCTGGCCGATTGAGTGGCAAGAGAGGACAGAAGTCTTGACGGTTGACAAGGCTCAAGGTAATCAAGCAGATGTGGTTTTCCTTGATATGGTGAGAACTACGAAACCCGGCTTCATGGATGAGGCCCAACGCCTCAACGTGGCAATAACCAGAGCCAGACAAGCGGAAATTGTACTGATGCACCCTGCAATGACTTTTCGCCTACGTCAGGGTAAGCGAGTACCAACTGATTACACTTCGAAGGTTTGGGAGGATGCAGTTGCGAATGATCGCTTATTCGTGGTCTGACTGTGAAGTGTTGAAGAGGAATTCGATGATGAGGAGAAGCATATCTGATGCTGTTTGTTGCTGTTTGAGCATTGATTCAGTTGGTTGATAGGTCAAATTGGGTCGGTCTTGTTGTTCATTGAAGGAAGCTTGGTTGCAACAAAGCTGGAGTGGCACTTGTATTGAAGCTTGTACGCTATGTATTCTCCAGAGAAAGTTGAATGAAAGAGAAGTTGTCGACGATTGTTGCTACCGACTGACTCAGCCAAGAGATGAAGTCAAAACAAGGTCACAGTACCCCGATAGACTAGTGTCTTGGAGGCAATCAAGCCACATTGGGGTCGGTGTTGTGGTGGGGACATGGCTTGGCAACAACCTCAGGCCTTTGTGAAGCATGAATGCTGGATGAAGAAATTGGAATAAATCTTGTCTATATTTTCACTGTCTGTAAGACGACGCGAAGTGGACGGAGATGTATAGCGCAACGAATGATAATGTTGACTTGAATAAACCGGGATCGGCTCAGGATATTCCCATGAAAAAGAAGCCAAGAATAAGGGTTCAATGGAGTATCTAGGTACGTAGAACAATGCAGATAGCCCAAGGTGTCTGGCTGCGTGCAAGGGTCTGAGGATTGAGAAAACACATCCTTTTTATATCAGAGGTTGGTCCACTCTTTGTGTGATTGATTTGACTTAGTACCTACTCAGGCCTTCAACTAGGTAGGTATTTATTACTTCTTACATTTGCTGGGTTCCGTATGACTTGATAAATTTCCAACCCCAATCATGTATCCTATCCCTTGCGATGTGATGGGTAATAATTGCATTTTATAGAAGAGCGAGATGAACGGAATGATAATAATCTCGCACGATCAGTGCCATCAGACTAATTCGAAATGGTGTCAATTCTCGATCCTTGCCTTAAATTCAACTTGCTCACGAATACTGGAGGGGATTGGGCTGAGCCTTGGCTTGTAGGGCCAGCGAACAAGAATAATCTACAAACACAGCGCTATCAGATCTAATGCTGCATTGCCATGTCCGGTGACTGAGCGGCTTGGGTACCAATGTAAGGTGGTTCAGAGTTATAGCGTTTCACGAGGCTTGAGCAAGGAGGAAATTATGCAGCAAATTTGACGGTTCTTTGAGTAATCTTTGCTCTTTCGATATTCACGAATGGATTTATTTATAGAACTTGGCAGCAAATTATCATCGGCATTATGGGGCCAGTAGCTTGAGACCAGCTGTTTGACGAAACCCAAGGTCGAACGAAGACAGGGAACAGTGACATCGTCTCCCGATGTCACGATGTGATTGTTACTAATGCTGTTCATGTTGAAAAGGAAACAAGATGAGACAGACTAAGAAAATAGATCTTGATGTAGGAAGTGAGATAGAGGAGCTGAAAATTATAGACAGCACTGTTGAAGTCAAGCGCTCAAATTGAGTTGAAACAGAGCGACCTTGATGACGCCAGGGGTGAATTGACGCTAGGTCGAGATGAGTGTGGCTTAGACTAACGGAGCTTCGGACGGGAAGCGGGGCCTGAATAACGCCCCTGTCCAATGAAATCTCGCCTGCGTTGAGCCACTTTAATCTGGCAAGGGGGCGCAAGAAAACTGAGGACATCTATCCTAGTGACGAAAAGACTTAGGCAACATTTAGTATAGGGTTGGTGGATTCTAGATTGTATATTTTTGACACCTTGGTCCAACATCAGGAGTTTTCTTGCTCCCTAGGAGCCTGCGCAGTTGAAGACGTTGGAGCCCTGGGAAGGCGCGATAAAAACCAATTGTCAGAAGGTGCTTCAGAGGGCCGTTGCTTTGCGTTTGCCCGCTGACGACAACCCCCGGATTCCGCCATGTCATTGCATCTTACTCATGCATGAATCTGTCTCTCACAACGATCCATCATGAGTCCACTAACTATCTATCTAACAGCCAAAGTGATTATCGCTTAATCCACCATATTTTCCGATTCATCAGCTGGTCCCTTTTAACAAAGCACAAGCCTTCCACGGGGCTCGCTGTGTCTCGCGCGACTGCGACGGCGGCCTCCCAAGACCCGAGCATCCAGTGTTATACCAGCCACCCCGCCCCAGTAACCTAACCCAGCAATACGACAAGAAGAATCACCACTCGATTAGCTGTCCAATTCTCAGCTACCATCAGCTCTCGCCGGCTGCTGCTGGCTACCTCCGCATTCGCCACTTATTCCTCGAACCCTGTGCGGTCCAATTCGATGGATGCTCTGCGATGTCTAAGTGGGAGGAAGAGGCATGCGATGGGCAATCTCGAAACCAGAGGCATCGTGTTGAAACGCCAGCTTAGCGATGGAGGAATCGCGGGCGTTGTTGTCGGCGTTATCGTGGGCATTGCGCTCGTTGTTCTTTGCTCGTATCCCTTTATCATCCGCCGCATCAGACGCCGAAAACAAACATCTCTTCATGGCCCCCCCGACACGAACGACCCGGAGACTGGCGAGGTTCCAGCAACTGGAGCCCCGGTGATAGACGATAATCAACGCCGCCTGTCCTCACAAGACTCTTTCAAACCATCAGGAGAAAATACGCGTGGGGGAGTTGATGGGTCTGTCAAAGACTTGGATTGGACAGCCCACGATGGCTTTTTGCAGCAAACCCATCGGCAAAGTCAACCAGACTATGTTCCCCGAATCGACACTAATTTGCCTTCTTACGGCTTTGGAAATGCTCAGCCAACTGCCAACGACTCAATACCGCGCTCAGCGCCGTTCGGCTCTGACGAGAATCATCATGAAGAGTACATGCCGCAGTCTATTGGTGACGCACCCCGTGCTGTTCTTAATGGGACCAGCGCGGACTACTATAGCCCATCAGTCCCTTCGGAGGCATTTGGCATGTTTTCGTCGGAGGAACCTCGACCTCAACCTGAACGATCATGGTCGCGTGGGAGCTCTTTGAGATATAATTTAAAACATATGTTTAGTCGCAAGAGCACGCGCGACCAGTCTCTTAACTCACCAACATCGCAATCCCTGGCTGATTACCTCGAAAGCGTGCCAAGAGCACCGGATGGAAGTCTTCAACAGTTTACCACAGCAGGAAGACCGACTGAGTCTCCTACTGATATGACTGCGGTCGATTCTTTGCCGGTACCTTCGTCGACCCAAGCCTTGGGCTCCCCGATTACTCTGCCATCTACCCTGCCAAAGGGGGCTGTGCAAAGTCCCCCAGATTCCCCACCGACCACTTTCAACTTCAATGCGTCCCAATCCCCTCCTAGCCATCCAGCTCCTGGTACAGTGAACCCCATGGACATTATGCCTGCATCGACAGAAACCGAAGTATGGCATAGGAACGACTACCAATTATATGTATCGCAATCCTCACCCAACCAGCCACCCCCCACAGCAGGGCCTGCCACGCATGACGGGCCTGTGGACTCACCCTCGCCATTAACACTCCCTCCTAGTGATCCTCATCCTCAGCCCGTCCCCATAGTTCACTCTCCTACACCGACCCAGAGTCAAATAGCGTTCAAAACAGAGGAGACCGATGACAACCTGGATATCTCTATGTCCGAGATTCCAACGACCAACCACTTGAGTCCTCTCCCTGACAGTAGTGTTCGACACCCAAGCTATCCCTCCGATGCGTCTACCCCCCTGCCTGGACCGGCATTCACCAACCCGTCATCGCTCAGTACACCTGCGACACAGCTTGATACCCCTTCACCTCACTCTGGCACATCTTCCGACTACCGACATAGCGTGTCGCCAGGAAACGCTGCAAGCAATCCGTCACCGAGTAATGGCTCACACGCATGTGATGAGCCTGGCTGTAACCAGGTGTTCGACCAGCCACACAAGCTCAAGTAAGTTTATCGTCGCTGGCTGATCGAGGTTGCTCATTAACCGAACAGACATCATCAACGATATCATACGAAAGATCACAAATGCCCTTACCCGAACTGTGGCAAGGGATTCGGGACCAAGACCCATCTCCAGCGGCATGTCAATGATCGACATGAGAGAAAGAAGAAGTTCCACTGCGCCGTGCAAGGCTGCGACTACTCAAGGCAAGGGGGAAAGGGATTCCCTCGCAAAGATAATTGGAAACGACATATGACAAAGATTCACAACATGGATCAGAGACACCTCCCAGAACCTGTGGAAGTCGACCAGGAGATGGGCGGCACGTAAGGGCATCTGTCTGCGACATGATCTTATTTGCTGCCATAGATAGGGATACTCCCGCCGCATCTTGCACTGTACTATGTACCACCAGGAGAATTGGCCACTGACTGACTAGTCTTAGCGCTTTGCTGGGCTCTCTGTTTACTTTCCTTTTCATTCACAGCGATTTGATTCTTACACTCGTTCAAAGTTGGCATATCTGGGTATTAGAAGTCAAAGATTCAGCACAAAAATCAATGTTAGGACTACTGGGGCGTTAGGTTATGGGAAAACACATATTCGTCTGACAACGGACGAGCCAGGCGTGTTCGTTCTTGGGTATCTATTAATTCGACAGTGTACAACCGAACTATTTCAATACAAAGAGTGCTATTGAGCATTGTGGCTTCTGCCACACGCTCGCCCCCTTTAGCTTAGGTCTTTGATGATTTTCCTGACAAGCTTCTTCTGTTCTTCCACATCCAATCTCTTCTCATCAGTCTCTAGTACTGCCCTCCCAACAGCAATGACCGTTTTCACATTCTCACTATCAACCCAGAACTTGCCATTGCGTCCTGTGGCTGTCTCAAATTGAAGACCGGCGTTACCGAGCTCTTCCAGCACCACAACCCGGCCTTCTTGCACACTCTTGGGCATCATCAGACGCCGAGCCATTCCAAGTGACACGGTGTAGAGCATTCCGCCTGTTAAAGGACCGAGACCCTCAGACTTTCCTGTTGAAGAAGATACGCATTCAATTTCTGGGTCCATGTGGCGGTTGGCGAGAGCAATCCGTGCGTACACAAGTGCACCCGCGGTAAGTTGTGGACGGGTCTTCTTTGTGGCACCTTCGAAAGAAAGTTGTGGTAGAAGAGCAGGCGCGGTATAGTCGGAGAGAGTAACATAGAATAAGTCGGCGGCGCTGCGCTGAACGGTCCCGATTACGAGCTCACCGACGCGAGGAGTATACTGTTAATTGGTGAGTCGACGGCCTACGGTCCGGAGGGAATTGAGAAGCGTACCTTTCCTCGAGCATTCTCTACACGAATTGCATTCTTTTGTCGATCAGTTACAAGTCGGCCAGCGAGTGTGGGAACGATGTCGTTGGGAGGCACATGTCGTAGGCCAGGACCGAGCCGCAGAGGCTTCTTAGGATGTGAAGGAATAAGAGACGGATCAATGATGTCGCCTGGCAGTACAAACACCGCATCAGATGCCATGATGGGAAACTCGACGACCTTAATGCTTCGAAATGTAACGGTCAAAAGCTGCAATCCCGATGCGACAACTTCAAAACCATGAGCAAAGAGGCATGTGGGGAACCGATAACGATAACGTGAATACGTACCAGTGGCCCATCAAGAAAAATGTGGGCGATGCGATTAGCGGGCAGTTTTTTTTCCCAATCTCTGAGGGAAAAGAAAGTAAACCCCACTAACATCCATCACCAACTCGCCCTCCAAAATCTTGACACCTTGGAATCTCTTCGCTTCAACTCAACAAAGGCACAGAGTCTTGACTTTCTCTTTCCTTCTATACGAATTCACAAAACTCTCTTCCGACCGACCTAATGAGTGAAACCGCTGGAGCCAAGGGCCCTGAGCCTGGCGATCGAGTTGCCATTGGTATTACCTTTGGTAACTCCAACAGTTCCATTGCCTATACTGTTGACGACAAGGCCGAGGTTATTGCTAACGAGGATGGAGGTATGTTCTAGATCGATTTGAACTATGCCTCTAAATGCTGTCACTAGATCACTTGCTAACATTAGCTGCTTGGTAGACCGACAAATTCCCACCGTTCTGTCTTACGTTGACGGCGATGAGTACTACGGTGGACAGGCCAAGAACTTCCTCGTTCGCAACCCCGATAACACTATCGCCAACTTCCGAGACTTTCTCGGCCAAGAGTACGCGACATTGCCGCCGCAGCCCCAATTCTGGAACCAAGGATACTGACAAGATGCCTTCAGATTCAAGTCCATCGACCCTACCCACTCTCACGCCTCCGCCCACCCCAAGGATGTTTCCGGTACCGTTGCTTTCTCCATCAAGGACAAGAGTGAGGATGAGACTTCGAGCGTTTCTGTCTCAGAGGCCACTACTCGGTACCTGCGACGGCTTGTGGGTTCTGCCTCCGACTACCTGGGCAAGAAGGTCACCTCTGCTGTTGTTACCGTCCCCACAAACTTCAGCGAGAAGCAGCGAGAGGCTCTAATCAAGGCCGCCAACGACGCCGACATCGAGATCCTTCAGCTTATTTCTGACCCTGTCGCCGCTGTTCTGGCTTACGATGCCCGTCCTGAGGCCAAGATCGAGGATAAGATTATAGTTGTCGCTGACCTTGGTGGCACTCGCTCAGATGTTGCCGTTATCGCTTCGCGTGGCGGTCTTTACACTATCCTCGCCACTGCTCACGACTACGAGTTTGCTGGTGTTCATTTGGATAATGCTCTCATGGACCACTTTGCCAAGGAGTTCCAAAAGAAGCACAGCATCGACCCCCGAAACAACACTCGCAGTCTTGCTAAGCTTCGACTTGAGTCTGAGGCTACCAAGCGAGCCCTGAGCTTGGGAAGCAACGCTCAGTTCAGCGTCGAGAGCTTGGCGGATGGTTTCGATTTCTCTGTTACTATCAACAGGATACGATACGAGATGGTTGCCCGCAAGGTTTTCGAGGGCTTTAACCGACTCATCGAGGGTGTTGTCAAGAAGGCTGGCCTCGACGTTCTCGACATTGACGAGGTTATTCTGTCAGGAGGTACTGCCCACACCCCTCGTATCGCCAACAACCTTCGTGGTATTTTCCCTGAGACTACCGAGATTCAGGCTCCCGCCACGAGCGTGTCCGCCATCAACCCTTCTGAGCTCCTTGCTCGTGGCGCTGCCCTCCAGGCCTCTTTGATCCAGGAGTACGAGGCCGCCGATATTGAGCAGTCCACTCACCCTGCTGTCACCACTGTCAAGCACATCACCAACGCTATTGGTGTGGTCACCGTGGGTGCTGACGGTGAGGATGTCTTCACCCCCATCATCGCCCCTGAGACCGCCGCCCCTGCCCGTCGCACTATCCATATTCCTGCTCCCAAGGAAGGTGGCGATGTTCTTATTAAGATTGCTGAGGGTAACACCCACATCAAGGTCACCAAGCCTGAGCCTAAGGCTAAGGAGGAGAATGGAGATAAGGATGAGGACGACTCCGATTTCGATGATTCTGATGAAGAAGAAGAGG
>JAAVUA010000354.1:0-27035 GCA_014898875.1 Fusarium miscanthi
GCCTGGGGTACGAGGCCGTGCTTCTGGGGGATGCGATGGGGCATGGGGTGATTAACTGGCCGAGTTTGGTGATACATCAGAAAGTGAGGTTGTTAGTTGTGAAGGGCCGTCTTGAGGTTCAGCTATAACAGTAGTGAAAGTCTAAGAATAGGTCGCACGTGTGGTTCAAACTGTAATTGGCAGTATCAAGATCAACATACCACAGACATTGTGGCTTTAGCATGCCTTGCAGAAGTCTGACGTGGAGCCACCCATAGAATCGCTCTGATGTTGGGCATACAACAACTACCGTCTTGGCTTGTGATCTGGGGAACGAGCCTCGGACATAGCCCCTGTCCCCAATCCCCGCACTCGAACCATTCCCTAATCATACAAGCTTCCCGCCCCAACCCATGAATCCTCATCCATTGTTGGTTGAGCTCATTACCCACTGTGGCTGCCGTATTTCCGGGTTGTCCTACAGGCGCTTTCAAGGGAGGATTCTGCAACGCTGGCCCCATGTAACATCACCGCGGTGCAACGTCATGAGAACGAAGATATGCCTCCATCAAGATGATGATCCTCTTTTCACGCCGTTGGTCTCCGCGCACCAAAAGTCCTGATCCCCGCTTCGTGATAATTACCCCATCTTCAAGGGCCTTGCTTTTTGTTGTTTGTCATATTTTTACACATGCTTTCCTCGGCTTGTGATGCTTAGTTGGGGCTTTTCTCCGAGTCTCATGTCGGGAGTTGCGGAGTACATCAGGTCCCTCGTCTTCATCAATTGAACAGACAACATCTTGAATTGCCAAGATTTCTGTTTCAAAGCCTCAAATCGTGTCAAAATGTCGCCTCGAACAAGTGGTCTTCTTGACAGCGATGACTGGGATGAGGTCAAGACGGACTCAAGCTCAGACTGGACGCTTGCAAAGTCCTACTCATCCTGGAAACCAGCGGCAGCAGGCGGCAGACTAAAACACATCATCAACACCACCAGAGCCGCCATTCGCGCCAGAACACGACCTATAGAGAACCTCCGTCCAACCGCATACTTGGACGGTCTTCGAGGTTTCGCAGCTCTTCTCGTGTATTTCCACCATCATGAGCTTTGGGTACACGACATCGTCGGCCAGAACGCTATTCTCGAAAATGCGTTTGGCTATGGAGGAAAGCATTACTTTGCATCATTTCCCTTCATAAGGCATTTCTTCACAGGAGGCCATTATGCAGTATCGACATTCTTCATTATCTCGGGCTATGTTCTGTCGGTCAAGCCGATGGGACTAATTCAGTCTGGAGAGCATGCCCAGTTGGGTGAAGTCTTAGCATCTTCGCTCTTCAGGCGCTGGATTCGCCTTTACCTCCCTCTCATCATGTCCATGCTTGTCTACATCACACTACTGCACATGTTTGGCGTCTGGGTACGGATCATGACACAGCAAAAGAGCTGGTATGACGAGCTCTGGGCTTTCTACTATGAGTTCAAGAACTTTAGTTTCGTCTTCAAAGAAGGCGGCGAGCCATGGTTGACGTATAATCGTCACTTATGGTCTATCCCCATTGAGTTCAAAGGCTCTGTCGTTATCTTTACAGCACAGATGGCGTTCTCTCGATGTTCGAAGAATGCTCGTCTCTGGTGTGAGGCGGGTTTGATCTTCTACTTTATGTACATCGCAGATGGTTCGTTCTACTCCATGTTTACGGCTGGTATGCTTCTTTGCGATTTGGATCTTCTTGCAAGCAAGGGCGACCTGCCCCGCTGGATGGCACGTCTGGAACCTGCCAAGGAGTTTATCTTCTATCATCTCCTGATCTTCAGCTTGTTCTTGGGTGGGGTACCATCTGAGAACCGCAATGTTGAGCAGTTTGCCAAGAACAGGGGTTTCTACTACCTATCATGGTTCAAGCCTCAAGCTGTATTTGACTACAAGTGGTTCTACCTCTTCTACGCAGCTGTCTTCTTAGTGGCATCTATCCCTCGAATCTTCTGGCTGAAGAGCTTCTTCGAGACAAGATTCTGCCAGTGGCTTGGACGCATCTCGTTTGCTCTATATCTCGTCCACGGTCCTGTGCTTTGGACTATTGGCGAGAGACTCTACGTGGCAGCAGGATGGCAGAACGAGGAGATCATGAAGAACATCCCCCATTGGGCAAACAAGCTAGCCCTGCCAATGTCTGGACCCTTGGGACTGGAGATCTCGTTTTTCCTGCCTCAGCTGATCCTTGTGCCCTTGACGTTCGGGCTAGCTGACGTCGCGACACGGTTTATCGACACGCCCAGCGTTAGGTTTGCAGCGTGGTTCTATAAGAAGGCATTGGGGGATCCAACTAGCAAGCAGGCCAAAGCGTAGCATAGATCTTGACGCAGAATAAATCAAGCTTAATTCTCTTCGGTAACATCACATGTGTCATTGTCATGCTAGTCTCAGCTCTCCCACCGTTAGATCTGAGGATATCTACCATCAGACCTCGATGTCAGGTCGATTTGGGCATAATGTCGCATGTCCTTTTTGCTTGTGATTCTCATTCTCGGCTCACCGCCAAGTGATGGAGGATCACCTGCATGAGACTGCCGTTGAACAAGGCGACGGCTTCGTATTACCAAGCCATGTCAGGAACCCCAACCTCTTCTGATTGCGTTAATCCCCGCTCCCGCGACTAAGATCTGCACACCTCCACGATCAGAAAAGAGCGTCCCCTGTTCAGGAACATGCGCCGTTGACTAGTGCAATGTCACCCCGCAAAAGTACCTCAGCAGCCTCGGCATGCATATGAAAATTGTGTCGACGTCGAATTGCGGCGACGTTGAATGTCACAATCTGCCAAGTTTTCCCCGTAAACTTATCCTCAGCTGCGTAGGGTCCTTGAAATATCATTGGCCTTTTGCTAAAAGCCAATTGCCGTGGCTGCATGAACATCGCCGCATCTCCCGCGTGAATAATCTCTCAGCTCCTCTTCGGTGTAAAGGGTCATCTTACGATTGATCCCTGTCTACGGAGTGTGGTTCAAATGAGGATTAGTTAAATGACATACGGCGCAGTCGCAGTCACAATGAAAGCTGCACTGTTATTGTTCAACGGCTTCACCGGACCCCGCCTGCATCAAACTCCATTCTCCGACACATTCGCTTCTTGACGACGTGCATTGAATGCTTCAAGATGCTCGTCCGAGATTCTCGAAAGCTGGTGCTATTCGTGATACCAGTCTTTCTCCTTGTTGTCTTTGCTCTCAAGCTCTATCTTGATCCATCATCTTTTCCTGCCCATGTTAAGGGATGGGTTCCATCACAGCTGAAGAAGTCACCGGGGGATGAGCAAGAGCTCTTGGCTGATGAAGAACCATCCACAACAAAAGTGTTGCCAGTTCAATCATCACCGGCTGCCAAGACAGATACACCAGAAGACAAACCTTTCGGCGAGGGTATCATTCCTCAGGATGTCAGCGCAACACACATTGAGGTCTTCTCATTATCTACCAAAGACAAGAAGTTCTTCGAGATTGACTTCAGAGACTTCACTGCTCTCAATCCCAATCTCATCCCCCATCCTACACTGGAAAACACATGGATTGTCGTAGCTCAATGGCTGCAAGAAGGCGGCAATTCGCTCTGGTTTGCTGAGCTTGTTTGCAATGCTGCATTTCAAGACGGTGTCCTTCGATGTCTTCACTCACCCACTACTCTGCCTGTCACGGCGACTGTGGGAGGAGACAAATGTCAAGGCGACATGGCGTATTTCCATATGAACATGGGCCCACATGATGCACGCGTGTTCTATGGTCCTGATAGGCCTTACACTACATATGGCTCAAACTCCATACACACTTGCTTTGGACAGTTCGTTCAGGACTTTCGTACACTGACAGGCTGGTCGGGTGATATGGAAAATCTGGGTGTATTTAGAGTCGGCACTGAGCTTCAAAGACCGTTGCCATGGAATATGGTTGAGAAAAATTGGTTCCTCTTCTGGGATTCTAACGGCAATATGTATACGCACTACGACATCAAGCCAAAGCGGGTGTTTTCCCAAATGAACCCTGATGGCTCAGCTGGTCCTGATCTTGCACCAGCCGCAGCTGGCGATGAGCAATGTCTGGCCAAATATCTCCCCAAACTCCAAACCGACCTCGAATCCATCCACCAGACCACCAATTCTCTCAAAGTCACCATGTGCCGTCGAGACGAACCCTCTTGCGTCCCTGACAATAGCAACACTTTCATCATGGTGATATACCAGCACAAATCCTACTTCAACTATCACAGTGTGTACGAGCCATATGTTATGCTATTCAAGCAGCAGGCTCCGTTTGAGATTCATGCCATGTCAAGAAAGCCTATTTGGATTCATGGCCGAAAGAAGTATCCCGAGAAGGAGACTTCAGATATGTTTTATGTGACATCTATGAGCTGGAAGAGTCGTGAGCAGAAGTATCATGGATTCATCGGTGACGAGATGTTCCTGGGCTTCGGAGTTGAGGATGTTAGAACGGGTGGAATCGACATAAGGGCAGAGGATCTGTTGAAAGACATGGGCTTGTGTTTCGAGGGATAGATATATATCACTGTATGAATATATTTAGAGTAGTAGCAAGACGGCTTATTAATGTTAATGAACTTTAATGGCCTTGGATTCCATAGGCCGCTTACGATAAATTAGACGAGGGATTCTTCTGTTGTATAATGATTCAACAACCTTGATTACGATTTTGATAATGGCTCTACTCAATCTGACTACCTCAACTGCGGATAAGCTCCAAGAACAGCCTGTCCTCCTGTATGAATAAAGAGAACATTTTTGCCTTTCAGTCCGCCGCTCTTAGCTGTATGAAGCAGTCCGTTGAAAGCTTTACCCGTATAGACAGGATCAGTCAGGATACCTTCCACTCTTGCTAGCTCCTTCATCCCTTCAGCGGTGCTTTCATTGACCTGTCCGTATCCTTCCCCGATATAAGAAGCATTAATTTCAAAGTCGTCTTCCGTGATCTCATCCTGAGACACGCCAATCTTTGAAGCTGCGTTCTTTGCTATGCTCAACACCTTTTCAACAACATCCTCTTTCTTCGGATGCAATACCGAAAATCCAATGAGATGCTTCTTAGACCCTGCGATGCCGTGCTTTTGCGCCAACTTGAGGCCTGCGAGTATACCTCCCAGCGTGGAACAAGAACCCGCAACAAGAGCGATGACGTCAAACGTGACGCCGAGCTTTGCTTCTTGTTCAAGCAGTTCAAATGCCCAGCGTGCATAGCCCAAGCCTCCAAGAGGATGCGTGCTCGCTCCAGCTGGGATTGAATAAGGCTTTTGCCCACGATCTTTGAGAATTTGGATCACAGTCTCTTCGCTGGTGTCTGGAGCGAAGGTCTCAGCGCCTAGAATTGAGTTTGCTTGGATATTGCCGAGATACTTGTACTCAGCGTCTTCGGATGCAACACGATTGGCCGGATAAAGAGCAACCTTTTTAATCAGTCAATGACCTTCTATGATGTTTAGTTACTAACTCACCTTAAGACCAAGTCGGGCCGCAGCAGCAGAAGTTTGGCACATGTGGTTTGACTGCAGTCCACCCGTAGTCACAAGGGTATCGGCTCCCTGCGCGACGGCATCGGCTAGGACGTATTCGAGCTTGCGTACTTTATTGCCGGCAAAAGCAAGGCCCGAGTTGCGGTCCTCGCGGGCTATCCATAAGCTCGCACCCCCATCTATGGATGAGCTGAGGCGCGATAATCGCTCGATGTCTGAGGATCGGTCGAAAAGTAGCTGAACGCGAGGAATCTCGGCGAAGGGTGACGGGAGCTTAACCATGGTTGCGTTATATTATATGGAGGGAGGTCAAATACTAATAGTTAATCTCTGTTGGGGCAGTTCTGTTGCTTGGTAGCACTTAAGGACAAAGAGAATCTAAAATAAATACAGAGAAGTCCAAAGGGCGTATGTCTGACATTGAGTGCATTATTAAGCAACATCGGCTACGCTTATGTCAATCGACGCAATATTCACAGCTTCAACACTGAATCACGTATATAAAGCAAGAACTATAACTGTGATAGCAAGAGGTCTTCCATTGTCAGTTCACTCTGATTGATTGACAATTTAAAAATAAAAATAAAAACACTATTTTCTAGAATCTTGAACAATTCGGCTTCTTGCCGTGTGACACACTAAGACTTATAAGCTTCATACTCAATATTTCAGTAAAATTCTAGAAGGTGTGATTGATGATACTACCAGATAATCTGTAGACACCGTGAATAATAGAGATACTTGTTGTAATTTCGCTATTCAAACGTGACCTTGTTGGAATGCTGATGGACAACAATGGGATAGGTAATGAAGCCTCATAACCTATACCTGGACTCACTTATATGACTTCAAAATACATAGAAGTCGCAAGAATTAAGAAGAAATGGGTATTTCCCACTTTTCCTCCGGATTTCTGACCCAAGAGGCAGAAATAGCCATGAATTCGAGATAATATGAATAAGCATAAACGAACACAGCTCTTGGCGAATCTCCATCACCGCGGTCAAATACCGCTTTAGGCAATTCACAGCGTACCTCGACGGACCTCTGATCGGGGGACCAGTGGCTGGCCAATGACGTTGATAGTGAAGACGCTAATGCATTGGAGTCTTGGCTCACTATTACAGTTTAGACTCGGTATAAGCGTAAATATTCCCGCCAGCCAATCTTGAATCGTTTTCTGCCACTATGACTCTTGACACGACATCAAATCGGGCATTTAAGACTTAGAACCGGGTTATGAAGACTTAAAATCGGTAGATCTACAGTTTGATCGGGCTGATGGAACTCTCGGGGCCCGTGGAGGCCAAGACAGTGCCCCATTCTCTGTCATGAAATTTGCTACGACTGGACGGTTGACGAAGCAGCCAGAATGACAATGGCAAATGTTGCTTCGTTCGGTCTAGTCGTGAGGGCTGCACCGTTTCTTGGCTTCCCCACAATGTGTAATTGGTGAAAGTCGCCTTGTCAACATTCAAGTATATAAGATCAGGCTGCCTGGCCAAAGAGTTGAGAATGGAATCCCTCTCGTCACGCTTCTCTCCTCAGTTATCACTCTCCTTTGGTGGCAGCGACAATGTCTGCCAAGTCGGCGCCCCCAGACATGGAACATCATGTTTCTGGTCAATCCAACAAACCCCTGTCGCGCCCAGCGCATGCTTTGCCATTTGATGCAGTCATCCAAGAGCTCAACACGACCCCGGCTACTGGCTTAAGTGCTTCTGAGGCATCGCAACGACTTGTTGAGTATGGACCCAATGATATTGGCGAGGAAGAGGGTGTGAAGCCCATAAAGATCTTTATTGAGCAGATCTGCAATTGCATGACCTTGGTAAAACTAATTTACTGCTGTCATCGACTCGGAGTGACTAACCCATATAGGTCCTCATTCTAGCCCTCGCCGCCAGTTTCGGTATACAAGCTTGGATTGAAGGCGGTGCTCTCGCTCTAATTATCCTCCTCAACATTGTAATAGGTTTCTTCCAAGACCTCCAAGCCGCTCGAACTGTTCACTCTCTCAAGTCTCTCAGTCTCCCAACAGCCAACGTATTCCGTGATGGGAAGACGATCACGATCCAGACAAGCGAAATCGTACCGGGAGAAATCATCGATCTCAAGATGGGCGACTCTGTACCAGCTGATATTCGCCTCTTTGAAGTTTCCAACTTCGAGTCAAATGAGGCATTGCTCACCGGAGAGTCTCTGCCTGTGCGCAAGAATCCTACGATGCAGTTCGATGATGACACCGGACCGGGCGATCGTCTCAACGTCTGCTACAGCTCTACGATCGTTACCAAGGGTCGTGGCAGAGGTGTTGTATTTGCTACTGGGGCTTACACTGAGATAGGCGCTATCGCAGCTGCTCTGAAGGACACAGGACGAAAGAGACGGGAAGTCAAACGTGACAAAAACGGCAAAACATCATTTGCATCGCATTTCACCAAATGGTTGCTTACAACGTATGATATTATTGGAGAATTTCTGGGCGTGAACGTGGGAACTCCCCTCCAGAGGAAGCTATCGCAGCTATTCCTCTACGTCTTCGGCTTCGCAATCGTCTGCGCCATCATTGTACTCGCAGCCAACGAATTCGACCCACGCAAAGATGTCATCATCTACGCTGTTGCTACAGCTGTGGGAACGCTACCTGTCTCTTTGATCTTGGTCTTGACTATCACAATGGCAGCGGGAACGAAGCAGATGGTGAGCCGAAAGGTTGTTGTGAGGAACATGCAGAGTTTGGAAGCACTTGGAGGAGTCACCAGTACGTATTATGTATTCTTATGATGCCGGTGACTGTAAGAACTGACAAAGGGATAGACATTTGCTCTGACAAGACAGGGACTCTAACCCAAGGCAAGATGGTGGTCAGAATGGCTTGGCTTCCAGGACACGGTACTTACTCGGTGGAATCTACGAACGAGCCATACAACCCCCAAGTTGGCGACATCGACTTTACTCCTGTACAACCTACAGACATACCAGCACAGCGTGAAGAAGAAAAGTCGCATACCATCAACCCTCATGATGAACCTGCTTCCAACGAAGCACTGAAGCATTACCTCGACATCGCTTCCCTCGCCAATCTCGCAGTCGTGGAGAAGGGACACAAGGAAAATGGCCCGGAAGAGTGGCTTGTACAAGGTGATCCTACAGAAATTGCTGTTCAAGTCTTTGTGACTCGCTTCAACTGGAACCGCATGTCTTTATCATCAGGACCCAGCCCAAGATGGAAACAGCTAGCTGAGTTCCCTTTCGACTCAGAGGTTAAGAAGATGTCGGTGGTGTTCCAGAATACTCTTTCTAAAGAGACGCATATCTTCACCAAGGGCGCAGTCGAGAGGGTTCTCGATAGCTGTGTATCTATGGAAGAGTCTGGTAGAATTGAGCCTCTCGACGAACCGGCAAAGGAAACCATCGTGGCCAACATGGAGGCATTTGCACGCCTTGGCCTTCGAGTCCTCGCCCTCGCTAGTCGATCTCCAGTTACTGGTCTCCCCGACGATCTCTCATCAGCCATCGACAGATCTGAGTTTGAGAAGGACCTGGTATTCCGCGGACTCATCGGTATCTATGATCCTCCACGCCCTGAAACACGCGACAGTGTGCAGATGTGCCAAAAGGCTGGTATCAGCGTGCACATGCTGACCGGCGACCATCCCGAAACCGCACGAGCCATCGCCGCTGAAGTCGCTATCATCCCGTCTCCAGAACGAATGCGAATGGTCAGGAGGGATGTTGCGGACACGATGGTTATGGCAGCTCATGATTTTGACCACCTTTCAGACGCGGACCTCGACGCGATGCCAGAGTTACCGCTTGTTTTGGCGCGCTGCTCTCCCACGACGAAGGTTCGCATGATCGAAGCTTTGCATCGCCGTGGACGCTACGTTGCCATGACTGGTGATGGAGTCAATGACAGTCCTAGCTTGAAGCACGCTGACGTCGGTATTGCGATGGGTCTCAACGGCTCAGATGTTGCAAAAGAGTCGTCTGATATCATCTTGACTGACGATAACTTTGCCTCTATCCTCAATGCCATTGAGGAGGGTCGCCGGATCTTCGACAACATTCAGAAGTTCATCCTTCATGTCCTTGCTGCCAACGTCGCCTTCGTCACCTGCCTTCTGGTAGGATTGTCCTTCAAAGATGACAGCGGTGTATCTATCTTTGTCTTGACACCTGTTGAAATTATTTGGATGTTGCTTGTTGCTGGCGCATTTACCGAGACTGGCCTTGGGTTTGAGCAGGCGAGTCCTGATATCCTTCGTCGACCGCCGCACAGTGTAAGTAAAGACTCTACCTTGTTTTCACGTTACTGTCACTAATGTACCTAAATAGCTCAAGTACGGTGTTTTCACCCCAGAATTCCTAGTTGACCTCGTGGTCTACGGTATCCTAATGCTCATCAGCATCCTTGGTTCTTCAGTCATCGTTCTCTACGGCTTCAACGACCAAGGCTTAGGACATGACTGTAATAGCGAGTATTCTGCCTCTTGCAATACCGTCTTTACCGCAAGATCAACAGCTTTCACCACAATGACATGGGACTTTCTGCTCTTTGCTTGGCAACTCGTCGACTTCCGCCGCTCATTCTTTGCTGAGATCTTCGAAAAGGGCGGGAGTTTCAAGGCTTGGACGAAGCGTCTCTGGAAGAATCCATTCCTCTTTTGGTCCGTCACTCTGAGTACTGTTCTCATTCCACCAACACTCTACATCCCCGTCATCAACCATGTTGTCTTCATGCATAATCCCATCACGTGGGAATGGGCGGTTATCTTCATTGCAGTCGGCGTTTTCTTTGCTGGAGCGGAAGGCTATAAATGGGCTAAGCGAATTTATTTCCGACGTACGGTGGCGAAGGAGTTTCGAAAAGACATCGCCGATGTTGAGCTTTATGCTTTTGGCCGATATATGGGTGATTCAGAGGATGGTAGTGAGTCGAATGGCGATGTTGGCAACAAGTGTTAGGCACATACACATAGAGATATTTACAGAAAAGCGATATCACTGACTCTTCCACAATATATATACTTCCCACCCAGGAAAGAAATGTCCTCCAGACTTGCTTTGAGACCTCGATGTTCTGGAGCCATTTATAAGCTGTAGTTTCAGCCTCGATATAGGCAATCTCCCAGGGCCAAACAGAAAGATTTACCAGCACGGTCTTTATGATTGCAGAGAAATGTGCCGGGCGCCGTGATAACGTATTTTACGAAGTTTCCATCGACGAGAAAATGATAATCGCTCTGCATAATGTCATCCCCATCAAGGAAACATGCAAGCAACCTCACATTGGAGTTTCTTGGCAGTTTCGTTATTTTTCAAATCAGTGTAGAGGTTGGCAGCAAGACAGTGAACTTGGGTTGACTGCTGGTTCTGAGCAACATGACATGGTGCATCACTTGGGCCAATCAACTGGCGCGTCGACCGCTGTTGGTCTTTGCATGGTCAGAACGGACGGGGCTTGAGGGATCCCCTGGTTCAAAGATAGGAATATTCATGTTTCACCAAGACAATTTCTATCTCATAATCATAACTCACGATTGAGGATAACATGCTACGGAGACGGGGCAAAATGGGTCTGGTAAGAACCTCACATAACGAATTATAACTCATTTTCAAGTGTTGCAGTGTGATTTCACGCATATGCATATCTAGTGCATTTCAAATAGCTTGAAATTGATAGCTCTGGATGGGGATGAGATATGATATCTGTCTTTAGGCTTTCGATAGTTCCCTTTATCTCGTGTCGAACTCTCTTCAAGCAAGTGAATTTATCTCTTTTGGCAGGTGTTTAAATCAAAGCCTCACTCAGCTGACGACGATAGCATGCGGAGGCACGCAGCTCTAGCTGATCCGGGTATAGACTGGTCCAGACCCTCCCTGTGGCTATGCCTGGCATTGCTCCGCTTAAGCCGAGATGACGGCCTGAATCTCCAGGCACCAAGTCATAAACCTCGATTGTTTGACATTCCCCATCTTGGGCTTCGGAATTAACAAAATCAACCAAACATCTTACAAACCAGATGCCAGGATCTCAAGATCAACAAAATTATATCCATTTCTACCAACGAGACCCTACCCACGACGTGCCATTGTTTTTGTCTCACGCATCTACTTTTCTCGCTAATCGCCCCTTGTTTTGCTTCTGGTTATCTTAATAAGCAGCGAGGCAAGGCTACAGTTTGAGGCCTCAATCTCTCTCACTCACCCACTTATCTTATCCGATGTCAACTTCGCCCCCCGACAGCGACAGTATCTCATCAACCAGCGTCCAAGTAGCCAAGAAAGCCTGTCACAGCTGTCGCCGTGCGAGACTTCGCTGCGATAGGTCCATCCCGCACTGCTCGAAATGCGCTTCCAGGGGGGTTGAATGCCTAGGCTATGGCCGCTTATTTCTATGGACTGGCTCAGTAGCCACGCGGGGGAAATTGGCCGGGCAGAGTTCTAGTGCCTCCGTGTGTCGATTACCCAAACAAGGTGAATCGGACATGACTATTGATGTGCCATCCGATGTTCAATCTTCCGATATGCAAATGGGATCCTTCGATACTCAGGGCCTTGAGCCAGGTGCATGGGGTTTAGTGTCGCTCCAGGACAATCAACTCTTTGTTCCGAACAAAACTAAGCCATGGTCCCCACCTTCGCCCCCTTCACCAACATCATCAAACTCTCCGTGGACATTGGTCGATCCATTATTTCAGGACATGACACATTCCCAGAGGTGGTACTTGAATTATTGTATGACTTCTCAAGGCACTGGTCTTTCATGATGCTAACCCTCAACTCAGATTCAACTCGAGTTAGCCTGGATCTCGTTGGTGATGACCAAACCAACGGTAACAGAAATCCATATCTAAACCTTCTTCAACTCACAAATGAGCATTCATTTTTGCAACAAATCATCATCGCAGTATCTGCATCTCATATGTGCAATTTGTCAAGATCATGGCTAGGCCCCAACTCATATGAAAGAGAAGAGGCACCAAAGAAATTGCTTATGGATGCTCTCGTTGCCAAACAAAAAGGACTACAAATGATGCCCGATGCCTTGCGGAATATGGATACTATTGGAGCTGATGTGATTCTTGCTACTGTTTTATTTCTTATCAACTCAGAGCTCATTGAGTCTGGTTGGCAAAGTTGGCGGCCTCATCTCGAAGGTGCGAAGAAGCTTTTGAATATGATAGAACCTTATACTGGCTCTGACACCACTCTGAGAGACTATATCGTTGCGGACTGTTATGTGTAAGTGGAGATACTTTCCATTCAATACTGACCCGATGTTAACTGACTCATGTAGCTATTGCACATTGAGCTTATCTTTCAACCCATCACAACCAGGCACCCAAGCAGCCTCATTTGCACCAAGTCAAGTCAAAGCGACATTGTCGCGAACCAACAACTCTTTCTTCTGTTGCCCACCTGAAGTTCTTGACATCCTCCGTGAAACAGCACAACTTTTGAATGCTGAAGCTCAAGGGAACGTCTCCAGCAATGAAGCGCTCATCGAATTCGCCAACCTACTGGACCGCGTACAACGTCTCGACGTCCTCAAATGGGCAAAGGACAGAATGCCAGATGCAAGCAAGGCGGCCCTCTGGAGTAGTGCCCGAACTGGCTCCGCGCACAGATTGGCAACATGCCTCTACATCATCCAGGCAGCTCCCGCACTACGAGCCAGGATGCCAGACCAAGTTCCCAAAACACTCATCCAGGATCTTTACGAGACGCTCCTACCACAGCCTGACGAAGACCCAAACTTCAAAGCCACGGGCTGGCCCACCTTTATTTATGGAACAACGGCAACGACTCCGGAGAGCCGGGCGTGGGTTATGGATCGATTGAAGGCGGTAGCGCAAATCAACCCGTGGGGATTCCTTTACTCTGCAATTGATACGTTGCAGATTTTGTGGAAGCATGAGAATGGCGACGACGGGTGTATGAATTGGTTGCAGAAACTCAAGGATTTGAACGTGGACTTTTTGATGGTTTAAGTTGGCGCTGAGATGGGATCATGGGAAAACAGGACACTTTTGATACCACACCAATGATGTATAGCAACTATTTATGAGAGCGACGTAGAAATGTTTGACACGACCTTTCCGCAACGTACCCTGTTTCACGAATGAAAATTTTGACAGAAACCTTGAATCATGTTGCTGATTTGGTGAGCTGTTAGGCTCCAGTAATCCTTGTCCTTGACCTGGCTTCTAGAAGGCATGGGCCATGCGGTTTTTTCTTCATGGCCGAGAAAAGGGGAAGCATGTGGTTGCATCACGATCGCGATACTATCCGAGCTGACGACCGTGGTAAGGCCAAGTCAAGGTTCAACGGAGTTGACCTAAGGTAATTCCCATTTGATTGTGAAAGTTGAGGGCTGTACCTTGACATGGAAGTCGACTGGTGACTAATCAGTCCGCCGAGCCTATTTGTCAATGGCTGCAGGAGTGGACACTTTTCGCGAGCAGACAGGAAAGCAACGTCAACATCAATTTGTCTGAAAGTCTTGTCGCGTGCGTCGCATCGCTTCAATATACGCAAAATACTACTCTTCAAACTGATAGTGATCGCCGAACCCATCGGGGAAGACCGTTGAGAAGAAAGATGGCAACTTACCCCAGGGATCATCCGTCCAATACCAGCGCAAAACACGCACGCGACCTTATCTCTCCATCACGGAAGTGGTGTGCCGTCTTCCACACCATGACATCAACAGCTTAAGCCCTTTCAATTCTACCCAGCCAAACGTACCACAAATTGTCAGACGCGCTGCCCTTTGTGGAATCGCTCCGGTCTCCCCATTGCGGCCCGACATGGGAATAAACCTTCTGGTGGGGGAATGGTCTGAAAGATATGGATCCTTGGGCATAATATAAAAAAATTTCCTCCCCTCCTCTTCTCTGTGCGATCGCTGCTCTGTTCTAACCCACCAGGAAATTACTATCGCATACAGACAATGTCTTGCTGACTCTCGATCGATATCCTGCATACCCATACCTATCCCCCTTAACGCGTGTGAATGCGGCTCCAAGGAGCCGTTTGCCCCAAGACGACTTAACAAGACCCCACTACCAAGTACCACTGCAAATCGACGCTGATGGCCGTTCCGTCTGCTCGCGATCTCGATGAAGTCCTTCCGGGCACGCGACGTCTATTCGTCGACGAGCACGCCAGCGTCGCTTCCGGTGATGCCAGTATCGAAAAACACGGCGATGTCATCCTCGTCCCCCCTCCGACAAAGTCTCCCAATGATCCGTTGAATTGGAGTCTTGCGCGCAAGACCTGGCATTCGTTTCTCGTGTGCTACATTGTCGCCTTGACCGCCGCCACCTCAAATGTTGCCGGCGCTGCGAGTACAGGTGTCAATGAGCAATACGGGATCAGTTACGATGTTTTCAACACGGGCGCTGGCGTGCTCTTTGTCGCAATCGGATACTGGACGCTTCTCAGCTCGCCCGCGACGCATCTTTACGGACGACGAATTTTATACTTGGTAGGGACGGTATGGGGTCTTATCGGCAACATTTGGTTTGGCCATTTGAAGAACACCAGCGACACGATTTGGTCCCAGCTCTTTGTCGGGGCTTCCGAGTCTGTCGCCGAGGCCGTTGTTCAATTGTCTCTGCTGGACATTTGGTTCGAGCACCAGAATGGTACTTCGCTGGGTATGTATACCCTTGCCACTACGGTCGGAACCTATGTTGGTCCTTTGATCGGCGGCCATTTGGCAGATAATATCGGGTGGCGCTGGATTGGCCACATGGGCGCAATTGCCTCTGGCTTTACCCTCGTCCTCTTTTACTTCGGTCTTGAGGAGACGGCTTTTGAGCGCAATCGCTACCTCAATCTCCATCAGACTGAGGAGCGCGACGCCAGCCGTGGCAATGTTGAGGGTATCCCCGCGGCTACTGGCGACCATGTTGTCACCAAGGATGCCGAGGAGAAGAACCTTTCGTCTCCACTTGACGAAGAAGCGGCGATTTCCCAAACGGAATCTGCAGTGCGACGAGAGGGGGTCGAGCGCAACAGACTTGAGGCCTCATTCGCGCGCAAGAAGTCTTACTGGCAGCGTATTGCTCTTATCACTCCAGCGTCCAACTTGCGCGGACTAGGACTGACGCAGTACGTCCACCGCCTGTGGCACACGATGCGCATCTTTTCCTTTCCCGCAGTTTGGTTCGCTGGTCTTCAGTGGGGAATGCAGAACATTGCATTGTCCTTCTACCTCACCGTCGAGGAGGATTACTGGGTTAACGAGCCGTACAACTACGGCGACTCTGCTGTTGCTAACATGAACATTCCGTGTCTGATTGGAAGTGTCATTGGCTGTTTCTACGGTGGATATTGCAGCGACAAGTTCATCCTCTGGAAGGCCAAACGTAACAACGGCATTATGGAGGCCGAGTTCCGTCTCCACCTCATGGCCCTCTGCGTGGTCATCTTCCCATTGGGTATGTGGCTATTCGGCATCGGCTCAGCGCAAGGTTGGGACTGGCCTGTTCCCTACGTCGCGCTGGGCTTTATCGGCTTCGGCTACGGTTGCGCTGGTGATCTTAGCATCACATACTTAGCTGACAGCTATCCCGACATGGTTCTCGAGGGCATGGTTGGTGTCGCCGTCATCAACAACACCCTCGCCACCATATTCACATTCGTGTGCAGCTACTGGATTGACACCGGTCTGCAGAACACCTTTATCGAGCTTGGTGTTCTTAGCTTTGTCATCATCATGTCGTCGCTGCCCATGGCTATTTGGGGCAAGGCCTCGCGACGTTGGACTTTGGAGCGGTATGCCAACTTCTTGCGCATTCGCGATGGTTTGGACGGTTGAGAGGAGTATAGGTATCATTCCTTTTCCTTGAGTGGACCGAGTGGTCTGAATTGACAGATTGTATTTATGGCTAGAGACAGGGTTTGCTAAAAGTTCAAGCTTACTCCGGCTGTCACAGAGTTTGGTCTCGGGTGCTTCGTTGAATGCCTCACTTGAGTGAGGCACCTTTATTTATGTTCTCCAGATATGTTTTATATATGCTTAATAAGTATTCTCCCTGGCTGATGAATATTTTGGTCTATGCTTCGGTTTCCTATCGCCAAACAACCCTGTGACGCCAGTCTACCTGTTGGTTGCAGGCCCCATGCCATGAATGCTTGTGAATTCCCGCCGCAGAAGCAACATCTCGCCAAGCACCCCCTGACAGTGACTCAACCCTATTCTATCATCCCTTTCCTTTGTGAAGCCTTACCCGTTCAGTATGTAAACTCCTCTAACAAGACCCTTAAACCAGCCGAATTCCTAATTCGGAACTCGTGGACCAAGACTTTAAATAGTCCCCCCCTTATTTTCCACTTCTGTTCCCAAAGTTATCACGAGGCCCGACAAACACTGAGAAACACCGTTTGACCTTTCCTTTAATGGGTCTCAGCTTGTGCTTAGTGCGATCTAGATGACCTCGTTAACAGCTCGCGCCCCTTTGACGGTTGGGTCTGTGGCGTTTAGGATATCTGGCTAGGAACTGCCAACGGTACGCTAGTTGTAGAAAACGTGGGAAATGGATGGGTAATGGCGATAACCTCGTAGTGCTAGGCGTTATTTTTATTAAAACCGTTGGGCCTTCTTATCAGTGTGGTAAGGGTTGTCAGGGGATGGTTTGCCCGGCGCGGAGTTGGGATACAGGTGAGGTGAAGAAGTCGTGTATAAGAGCACACGGATATCCCATATTCTCATCACTTCTAGTACATTCTTTACTCAGGTCTACCAGAAAACACTGAATTAAGTTTCTTATCTTCTCTTTGACAATCAAATCCCAATATCTTCACCATGAAGTTCACTCTCGTCACCGCTCTCATTGCCCCTGTTTTGGCCATCAACGTTCCCAAGGAACTCCAGGGGCGCTCCGGGTGCGGAGATAATTGCGCCCGAGCTGTTGTCCCTGGCTTCCGTGGCCCTGCTGTCGTTGCTTCTTACAAGGTTGAGTGTGAAGCTTATCTCCAGGTCACTACTACTCCTGATGCAAGGTAAGCCACAGGTACTTGATCCTCACTGTGATCTTTGACTGATGATATCAAGCACTGTTTACGTTACCAAGTCTATTCCTACCTATGCTAGTGCTTGCTCTGGAGAGCCTCGCTATCTTACGGCTTGCTCGTGTGCCAGCGCCTCTATTGTCACCGTTGCGGCGCCTACTCCCACCGTTACCAAGGTTGTCTTTGTTTAAGCTTGTTCCCAGCATACCGTGTTTCTTGGATCCCCAAGACAGGATGCATTGCAGAGATAGGGGGCATTGAGTTCGACTTGATTAGTGTATGACTTGGTTACAAGGCGTGAGGGAGCTCAACGACTGGTACTATGTGAACACGAGATAGTCTATCAAGTTCTTGAATATAAAGTTTCGCAAATTTCAACTGGATACCATAGCTAATAGTTTCATATGCGGAAGATGCATGTTCATAGTCGTGGCTCTCACCTCTGTTCAACCACTGGAGCCCAAAGTTGGGCGATCTACTACTTAGAAAGTTCCACCTAGTATGGCCGCTATCTAAACTCTCTAGGCACCAGACTATGTGGTCCGGAGGTTGCGGGCTTAGTCAGTGTAGCGGTCAACCTTATCCAAACAATAGCTTGACAGTGAGGGGGTATAAATTTCACGATACACGAAAACGCTTCTGGGCATTCCCAGATTACAACAACCTTGAAAACAAGGAAAGGGAAAAGCAAATAGAAATAACTTTGAAAATGTCTTCAGGTCTTCAGATCTCAAAAGAAGAGGCTGTGGCCTGGCTTGTTGAAGTAAGTCTATCTTTTGCACACTGAACTCTGTTGATTTTAACACATTTCTCTTCACAGAACAATGCCTATAGTGCCAAAATGGATGTAGACGCATGGATCGATAAGTTCTATACAGCGGATGCCACAGTCCGATACGCGAATAACCCGGCACGCTCCGTCATGGACGCTAGAGAAGTAGACTACACGAACCAGAACCTTTTCCCTTCCACATGCTGATGATATATCCAGATGTTCAAAGCTATATGGGCTAAGTTCGATGGATTAGAACATGATATTATCCATGTTGGTAAGTTGTTATACTTCACAGGTTCTCCTGCAAATTTCTAACAAGCCTAGATTATGTGAGCCCCTGCATATATCATCGTTGTGATGTTCGGTATCTAGTCAAGGGAGATGATCCCAAAACGCAAGAAGTCAGAGTTACAGCACTTGCTACGATGTTGATGAAGAGAGACGAGGATGGCAACTTGAAGTCGTATAAGATGGAGGTTTTTATAGATGCCTCGCCTGTATTCGCACGTATCTCTGAGAAAGGTCTCTGAAGTTTGAAAGTTTTAGCATTCCAAGCAGCGAGCAACTCTTCAGCACGAATTGAAGACTATTTGTAGGAAACTCTCTTCTTTGTGACTGTCACCCAACTTCCATCAGCACTCAGGCGCTGGTAAGCCAATTCTCTCACAATCTTGTTATCGAAGGACAAGACAAACGAGCCGTCATGCCTGCCAGCTTTAACAAACGTTGCAAATGTATTTCCAGGCAACGCAACAACCCTATTCGTTCCTTCAAGAATATCAAAAGGTGCACCTGGTTTGGACTCGATACGAATCCGACATTCTCGGCCTCTCTTCCTCGAATCAGAGCACTTAGCATCCATCTTGATGGGATACGTGTTCTTCGGCAAAGGTTGATCGAGTGGTGTAAGATCCATGCTTAGGGCATTCTTGGACCCGAAGTAAACAGCAGATTCATCGAGAGTCATTCGAGTTGCGTAAATGGAACGATCACGCTCCGTGCTATTACGGGCATGATGGACATAAAACAGCTCAGCACCGGAAGGCGTTCGTAGTGTAACCTCCTGAGTGCCAATTCTTTTGTTGTGTTTGGCAGGTGAGGCAACAATGCTACCATGGCCAGTTGAGTAGATTGGAATCTCGGCATCAGGCTTTTGCGAAAGGATAGGATTGTTCAAAGATTTCCGGAAGGGACCAAATGGAGACTTTGCAGTTGCGAAGCCAACGCCATAGTTGGATGCTTCGTAATTATTAGCGCTGTATGTTAGAAGATAGATAGGCTTTCCATCCTTGCCAGGTCTCGTGATGGTAGTGCTCCCTTCAGCCCAACGACGATCTTTCTTCGTGCCATTGTACTTTCTATAGTCGTCAACATGAAAGTTCTCCCAATCTTGCGGATCAGCGCCGTAGGAAATAACAGTCTTCCAGCCGTCTTTGCGAGGTGGTGACCCAATCTCCCCAGTGCCGTTGTAAGAAGTGATGTTCGAGGGAGGTTTTGGCGCATCCTTGGCATGGATGTCCCTTTGTGAGGCGATGATTTGTGGCATGGTTGATGCTTTTGGATCGTCCCACCAAGTTCGTTCCATCTCCACAACGATGATATTCGACTCCTCTATATACTTGCCCAGTTTCTTATCCCAGTTCCAGTTTCGATATGCATTCCGTGAGAGATACAGATAGATGCGCCCATCCTTGTCAAAGAAGATGTTAACATCAATGGTGGGGATATATGTTCCCTTGGGCGCCGTCTGACCCTTTGCAAGACTCTGTGGAGGCAGCATCTGCTTCTCGTCCATGATGAGGTTGACATCATGATAGTCGGGATCGAAAGGGTAGTAGTCAATCGGCTTAGACTTGATTTCCCTAAACGGTCCAGTCGGCGAACGAGAGACAGCCACGCCAATTTTAGACGGCTCTTCGAAGTCCGAGTATCGGAAGTAATCCTTAGCCAAGTCCTCCCGCAACCGGCCAGCGAAGAAGAAAAAGTACCACCCGGTTTTCTCGTTGTAGTATGTCTCGGGAGCCCAGTACCAGTCACGCGCCCAGCATGCTTGACCACCTTTGACGCGGTTCATGTCATCATCGTAGCACGCTTTCAGCACACCGCCGGGGTGTTTATGCCAAGTTGACAGATCAGGGCTGCTGTAAATCGCGAAGAGACTTCCTGGATCTGCTCCCTCCGTAGAATAGGCATAATATTGGCCTGTTTTGTAGTCGTAGATCACATGGGGATCGGCACCGGGATGATTTGCTGAATTGTGAAACTGTGGCGGCTTTGAAGCCAGGGAAGATGCGCAAAGGCACGCGACGATACTGGAAATCTTCATTTTCACAGTCGCATCATGGTAAGAGTATGCAGACAAGAAGCGGAGATTGTAATTGATGACGGTTTTATGGACTATCTTGTTCTTGATGACATTGTCTTTCCCCTCTTTACTAACCGAAAACCTGTATCGGTCCGAGCAGGAGTGTCATCCTTGATCAAACTCGGTGTAATACGAGGCGAGAATGTATAACTGTCTTCTGAAGCTATCATCAGCCAGAAAACAACAGGCGTCTTGTGGTTCTGAAGCGTTGAAAATCTCAACGACTGAATTGAACTCAACGGCATGTTAATCAAGCAGTGAGACTCTCATCCAACTCCGAAGACCAGGTCGATCGAGTGATCGGTCGGCATTCCAGTGTATCAACATCATGACGTCTCATTCTCCACACAAGCTCAAATAGCCTAAATTCCGGGGCCGTGCCTAGTCCGCGCAACCGGGTTACACTTCTCGCACGAGTCAAGGTGAATGACATTCATTGTTGGAGACTTGCATATGTTCCGTGGTGGTCTCGCCGTTTACCTCGTGTTTGTGGCGGTGGCCCAGTCTTTGGCAAGTAAAACTCTAACAATCACATTCCGATAATCAGGTTTCTATGATGGTGAGAGTTCATGGTCCTTTGGTTAGGCTGGCCGGGAATCGAGTTGAGTTCGACCAAGACTACAAAGGTTGCGAGCGTTTGGATTGGTGGAAGAGATAAGTGTTGAGTGGTTCGGAAGAAGACATATACTGAGATCTCAGTCCCGATCTTACGGATCTACTAGGCCCGGGTAGATTTCCCGTCCGCCGAGCACATCTGAGACATCCCGTCTGATCGCAGACTACCATCTGAGGATCAATATCTGTCTCGGCTGTGAAGCTCAGCCAGCCATGAAGCTGACAAAAATGATCCAGAATCTCTTGGACCTTGGCAGTCACGCATACCCAATCCTATTCTTAGCACCGCAGCATGGCAATCCTTAATCTTCCGATAATAACTTTTCTCTCACTATCTCTGGAATGACGGTTCAAATAGTTCCAACTCCTTCTAACGCAAGCCCATGGCTGAGGAGCTTGGGCCGAGGTATACATCATCACCCGTCCAACCACTGTAGCTGCAGTTGTACGAACCGGTCCGCATTCCAGCCTGTGTGTTGTCATCATGAGGGGAAATTGTGATCATCGTGGCTTCAACTGAAACCAAACGGCCTGCACGCCCAAGAAACCCAGGATTTGAATGAAAACAAAAGGCAATGTCGGTACCTTGCATGAACGAAAAACCAAGAAGTTCAAAGTGAATTGGTACATTGGTATGGATCTACAAAAGCATCGCTCGTTGTCTGTCCCGCATGATCCGCATTTGGTATCGTGTCAGTTAACTTCCACAAACTCTACATAGCCCCAAGACGAGGCTGAACGTTTTCGGAACTGTAGCTGACGCGGTTCAGTTTGTGATTGGTGATTGAGGTTATAAACTTTGCCAATATGGGATTTGTATCAGCCCCCGAACCAACAGTTCTATGATGCTCAGTTGCGGGTTGCGGGTGGATGACCGTACGAAATGGAGTGTAGAGAAATCGCTCATGTCGTGGTCAAATGATTATAAAGTCAGGAGCCAAATCATTGCAAAATCAAGTGTTGCAGAGTAACTCAAGTGAAGATTCAGTGCCTTGAGATAGCAGCAACATGTCTTCGTTTCAGATTTTGTCTCTTATCACAGCAGCCACTTCTGTTGTGGCACTTGCTGGGACACCAAATTTCTACGCTGGTAGTCGCAGAGGCTCATGCCATGATGCTACTGCAGCCGACGACACCTGCTGCTATTCATCACCTGCGAGGGTGATTCAGACTCAAGCATGGGATACACGGCCAGTTACTGGACCTCTAGGTGAGTCTCTGTCCCCCACATAAACAAGTCGGCTGTTTCTAACCTCTTCATTAGACTCATGGACTGTTGGCGGACTCTGGCCAATCCACAGCGACGGCTCGCTCCCTATCCACTGCGATACCAACCGCACATACACAAACATCACACAGATCCTCTACCATGCAGGCGCTGAAGATACCATTGATGACATGAACCAACTCTGGGAGTCTCCCGAAGGAGACAACGACGAGCTCTGGCAAGATCAATGGGCTAAGTATGGCACATGCTTCAGCACCTTGAGCCCGGAGTGCTTTCGCCACTATGAAGTGTCTGAAGAAGCAGCCCCATACTTTCAAATAGTCATGGCTCTCCACAAGAGACTGCCGACGTATGATTGGCTTCGTGACGACGGCATTATCCCTTCATATTCCCTACTTTATCGACTCTCAGACATCCAAGATACTCTAGAGGATCATCATGGCTCCCGCGTATCACTTCGCTGTGCCGGACAAAGGATACGGGAGGTTAGGTATCACTTCAATGTTACAGGCACGCTGCAAGACGGTTTATTTACTGACGCTGGCACATTCGGTGACTTGGGTGATTGTCCAGAGCTGGTCTTGTATGAACCAAAGGGTGAGACCAAGAAGGCGATATTTAACTTTGAGACCTTTCATACGCATACCGCTGCGGACGTGGAGGACCTTTAGCTTAGTTCAGTATACTTCGCCTTAGCTTAGATAATCTTTTAATAAATTCCGTATGTGATCACATACTTTACTTGAAAACTAGCAGCTAGTCAAGTGCCATTTCCCAGTTCTCGATCGTTCTTTTCAACGTTATCCGCCCAGGGAATAGTCTGGGTTACGGACGACTTGCTTTCGTCAAGACTTATTCCAATACAAAATCAGGCTCCGACTTTGATCCAGTGTGCAGATATAAGCCATACATCGGACAAATTCATATCAGAATACGGAATGTGGGCAATGATGAATACGTTAGTGGCAAACTCAGCTACTCAATCCAATGGAAACGTACCCCAGTTTACAATATCTCCGAAACCTCACTATCGGATTATCGGCTTGCTCAGCCAAATATCTCCACCAATTGCCACTCTAAAAGCCTACTGTTTCACCCAAACAACGCTGACAGACCCAGATATTATCCATGCATGTTTCAAGCCGCGTATAAATACGACAGCTGCCGTTGAGCTTGAGCCACCTTATCCTTGCTAGAATTGGCCAAGGGGCGAGCGCTCCATCAAGAGAATCATGAGCATCTCCACTATGGCATGTTTCGAAAGCAAGGCATCAATTTCTTTGAAACAAAGGAGAACAGTTGTCGTATATAAGGACTCCGATTGTCTTGGAGCTGAAATCTTATCTTGACACTGCCAGGCTGTCGATATCTTGTCGCCAAGGCCTATAACATTCACTCATTCATCATGTATCCTCTCGCTACACTAGCTTCAGTCCTTGCCATTGCAGGCGCCGTTACTGCTACTCTTGAGCCTGCTCAAAGCAATACCAAGGGCAAATACCCCAAGAGCCCATCGTGCTCTCGTACGCCAACCTATTCCCCATTGATACCCTGTACTGACACTACAGCCAGCATCCAAGACCTCCAACGCCATTCAGGCTGCTGAGTGCGCCTACAACACCCGTGTCTCTGGCCAGCAGACTTTTGCCATCTTCAAGGTCGATCATCAATATGACGCCAACAACGGTGCCCCTTACGGTACTTGTGAAGCTTACGAGTGTGATGCTCCTACTTCCGACGAGCTAACTGCTGATGCGGATTACTGGACCTTCTTCTGGAAGTAAGTCATTTTAACAAGATTTATGATATAGATCTGACGATTAGTAGCGACAATGGAGAGTCTTCCGGTGTTGGAACAACCTGCATCAAGGATCCTAATGACGGAACATGTGGCTGTGAGAACTCCGACGGTACTTTCGTTCATGGCGGAACGAACTGCAAATAGACTACCAATCTCGATGCAAGATTCACATAGCTAGGATGGTTGAAAGATGTACTTTTGCCAATGGAAAGATCAGGAACTTCTTAGTATATACGGTTTCCAGTTAATCCATGATATATAAACTTTACCCCCCGCGCTTGGAATATTCGTGAATGTGGGGTCCGAGTGCACGCTGTTGTAGCGGATGGCCAATGAACAAATACAGAGAATGAAGGATTCAATTGAGTTGAGGACCTAGTCCCTAATGTGACAAATTGTGTTGTAAAAGGAAAAGAGCTGGAAACCCTTCGAATGTAATTTTATACATAAGAAGCTCAAGTCACAGCATCAGGCCTATTGACAAGCAGTCACAACATTTGCACTAGCTTTAGGGTAGTTAAGTCAGACTGGGCACCATCGGTGAATAGCTACCTCGACGTGGCATTCTTCTCGTCCGTCGACATCAGCCTCATTGAAACCTGGTCGTCCACTTAACAGTTCTAAAACCGGTACCGCAATGATCGATCTTTGCACAGACCCTTTCTTACGCCTCCTGCACTGGCTAGTGTCATGGGTGCCGTTTCATCTGCACCGGCTTCGATTAGAGGCTGATCACCCAGGGTAAACGATGGGACTGATTAGCTTCCACGGTCGCCCATGTTGGGTTGGGTTTTATGCTACGACTTGCTGCAATTGCCACGGCTTTACAAATGTTATGGTTCTAATTCATAACTTTTTATCTCCTTGAAAGACTAGCAAGTATGCCACGCTGGAAATACCTTCGCCAAACCCAAGCCGCATTGGGCGGTGTCAAGTCGTGAGGGGGACTTCAGCACTCTACCTTAGCTCAGCCATCAGCCGCCAAAGGCTGTATGTACAGTCCAGCTGACATTTCATCCTTGGCCATTCAACGGGGGAACCCAGCAGGCCCCGTTAGTGTCGACTTCAGCGCTGGCATAGGCAATACTTCAGAGGATCGCCTTGAGGGACGATAAAGCCGACTCATCGGTTTGGAGGTATGGGTCTCGGCACGAGCCGTACCCGATTCGTCTCCATCCTGACTCAGCGACTGTGCAGCGCGGCAAAGCTGAAAGCAGTATCCTCGTCGCAATGGAAGATCCCAGTCCTTTGGTTGTGCTAACGGTAGCCGTGGCTTGACGATCCGGTGCTAGCGGGGAGGGATTATCCTTAGGAAAGCGGGTGACGAACCGTGTCGTTGGGAAGACAGATGACCTGCGCCATAGGCTATTTCCGTGTCTTTTCCTTTTTTTTCATGTGAATGTTGATTAAATATGCTGAAGGCGGTGAGAAGAGTGGCTTCGTAGGCGAAATGAAGATGCCACGATACGAGAGGAGTCCTCGAAGACGATGGATAGAGTTTGAGTGATGTCTACCGCTCGAATATGAGGGGTCAAAGAGGCTGGATGGCCACGAAATGAATCAATTCACAGGAATGCAATTGGCCGTACTCTAGACACTGCTCCCTCGGACTCTCCCTGCTTGACTCGTTCAAAAGTCTCAGCCTCACCACATAACCGCCGATCTCCAGCCACTCACGACCACCAATTGGTCGATACGCAACCCTTTAATCGACTGGTCATTCAACAGCCAACGCAGAACGTCACTTGGCACGCAGATCTTGTTACCCAATATTCCAAGAAAAGCAGCACAGGGAAAAGCAAAGCTACGAGCACGACTCGGAAACTATGTATGTACAGCACACAGCAGCACTGACGGCAGTGAAGGCGCCTCTTTCGGTCTGGAATCTGCCGACGCGGGGAAAGGCTTGAACTACCTTGGAGATTAGGGGCGAAAGAGGTACTCTTAACGTTCTCCCCACTGGTAGATGGTACAGTAGACGGTACTTGTTCACACCCGGACATTGCTGATCGAGTTACGTCAATAATACATTATGATCCGACGTGCATGAAGAGGCTTCAGTTAGCATCTCGACAACTCCCAATCATTAACCCGCCGCTACATATCGCCCTGCATGTGCCCTCGGCCAAATATTTGCTTTTCTCACCTCTAGTCTATGATGTCCTTCCTCAACTTCCTTTCCCTTTCAATCATCTCCAATCGCTCAACCATGCAAAACATCACCCGAGATATCACGCCCAAATGATTTCCCATCTGACATGCCATGTTAACCCTCCTCTCTCCCCACTACAAAGTCCAGGAGGTTACAAGAGGTGACCTTGTCATCGCCTCGACGGCGTTCGGCTTCACACTTGGTTTTGGATGGTTGACTGTCTTCAAGGCTATTCGGCAGACCTGGCAGGTGTATCAGCGCCATGGCCGACGGGTGTTTCGAAATGCGTATATTATAATGGTCTGGGGGGAGTTGACGGTCTGTACGATTTTTATGGTTCTTTGTCTCTTGCATTTACTGGACGTTATACCCCCAAGGTTAGTTGTCCCATATTAGGCGATGAGAATGTTCACTGACAGTAACTACAGCTTTGCATTTTATTTCACAATTCGTAAGTTTCCGATCTCTTGAATATGATTTTTACTGACCGCTTCTCAGTTACGACATGGGCTCTCCAGGTACGAATTTGAAAGTCATCCGCGCAGACCGCCAAAATTAACATATCCTCCCCC
>JAAVUA010000355.1:0-22582 GCA_014898875.1 Fusarium miscanthi
TCGCTCGCCCACCTACCTCCCCCCACCCCTGCCCGTGAAGCAGAAGATGGACGAGATTTTCCGCTTCCAGTGGGCCGTCGACGAGAGCATCGTCTTCCTCCGCGAACACGCTACTAATGCCGAGGAGCTGATGGTGCTGCGAATGATCGAGTGGCTCGCCAGATCTCAGCGCAACGACACAGGCCGTATCCAGCGAGCAATCTGGACTCTCGACCCGGAACGCTTCCGCCGTGAGATTCGCGATGGTCATGTTGGTGTTGGCAATGGACGGGCGGCTCAGAGCCCTGATGCTGGTTCTAACGCTGGTGATAATGCTACCGGAAATGTTGGTGGCAACTGAGTTGTTCTTGTGCGGTGGACTACAGAGTGTGACGTGTTGTCAGAAAGTTCTTGGAGGATAGGTCAAGGCCTGAAGGAAGTGTTATTGCCTTGACGGATTGATATTAGCGCAGTACTACAATATGATTCTGTCTAGGAAGTTCGCGTTGTAGGTTGTTGGCTTTTTGCTTAGATACCCAATTTGACATTTGCTTTTCTTTGCGAGTTATTCTTGCTTCTCTTGACCGTCGCGATGGATGCTAAATGGCCCTTCCAGAGGTCTTGGTAGTTGATGTCGAGTCTCACATCCTACTTTATGACACTGAATGAAGTCATTGTGAATGCAACATCAAAGCTACAGAGACTTACCACAAGGATAATCAAGCTTAACAACTTGACGATAGTAGAGTAGATTTTGAACGGTATTTACTTATTTATAAGAAACTAGTCTAATTCAAACGAGTGTGCTCGCAATTTTGTTTTCTATTTAGAAAATCGGGAACCAAACTGCCCTGTCCCAATCAACATTCTGATTCTTGGCCTCAATTCGGTCGTGACATGTTCCAAAGATCGTGTCCCAAACACGGGTTTGCTTCCCGTAGTTATGACTCTTTCTATACCCCTTGCGATGATGAAGGTCATGATCCTCAATAACCAACTCCATACCAACACCCTTCAAGAGCCAGGCCAAGGTCGATGGAGGCATGCCGTAGACGCGGAGACCACTGTGACCAAGAACCTCAGTGAAGGCGATGTACTGATGGCAGATCCACCATTCATAATAGCCCAGAGGAAGACCGAGGACTTGGAACGTCGCCCAGGTCAGGAAGGGAATGCCAACCATGTCGAAGAATTCCTGCTCGTGGTCGGCAAAAGCGGCGAGCAGAGAGTTGGGATGCTTGGTCAGATGGTGAGTGCGGTGATACTTCCATAGCCAGTCGATGTCGTGCATGGCCCGGTGATAAACGTAGAACCAGAAATCGAGAATGATGCCGTAAAGACCGATCTGAAGCCACAGCCAAGCCCACCACTTCGGGTCGCTCATGACATCAGAAGGCGCCTGTGTCGCTTTGTAGGTAAGATGCGTCGCCAAAAAGATCCTCGAGCCCGTTGTCTTCCAGAGCGACGAAACGACTTTATCAACACCGATATCAGGAATTCCATCCCTCTGATGAGCATCCCCGTCCAAGAATCCATATTCATGTCCCAGCGTTGCCGTAGCCTTGACAGACCGTACAACTGACCAGCTGAAGCACACAAAGTAGAGCATAAAGACGACAAATGGATGCAGTGCTTGGCCGGTGGACGACAGCCATGATTGATGTATAATTATCGGCACAAAGGCGTGCAAGAGGATCCAGACGTGGCTTTGCCATTGGGAGAAGTGAGGAATACGTTCGGATTTGGCGTGCACGGGGACTTCTTTGCCCGGGGTGATGGGGTAGGTGCCCAAGATGTGGATGATTTGCTGATGGATATTCCACTCTGACTTGTCGGCGAGTGGCCAGGTCGACTTCATCGACTGAGTAGTCGTCGCCATTGTTAAGGTCGTAATGTCGTATTGATCAGATAAGAAGTTGCTTCTGTTGTTGTGATGATTTGACTTTGTGGTGAGGTCAATGCTTGTTATCAAATATGATCAATCATCGGAGATCCCAACCTTTAATACTTATCAATCTTGGATCAGGTGCCGAGGCAAGTTTTGAAGAGGGACAGGCATGGAAAAAGGGAATGCGATAAAGTTCTACCGTCATGTGCGCTATAGCATGATTCCCGCAATTCGCAAACTTAGCCCTTTGTGCACTTACCCACTCTCTACAAGGGCGGCAGAACCAACAACTTGGATTGGTATAGGTTATTCGGTGCCTGGGGCTGGACACCAACGCCGAACAAGCTCTTGAGCTGCAGAGTTCAAGGTGATGTTCGGTATCAGATCAGCATCTCGTAGAAGTCTTCACATGTCCTCAGCTTGGCCCTTCACTCTGTCGCAAACTTGACTTGAATGGAAGTGCATGACGACAGAATGTGACGTAATTTTAGATCTGTCGATCATCCCCAACATTTTGGGCTTCTCCAGCTTGTTATGGGGTTCCACGCGAGGCTACATTAGGGATCGTGACGATACCGTTAGTGGAATAAGGGTCTTGTCCACGATTCCTTTATTGGACTAGTTTGCGAGCGAGGGGCCTCGGCTTGAGGGGATCGATCACGCTAGCCAAGGCACCCTGCTCACAGTAAGTTTAAAATCTGCTGTCTTGTAACCTGATGCTATTTTGATGTTGTTGTTGATGGATCTCTAGAAGGCTAATGACTCGGACTTGAAACAGTTGGGATAATCGATAGGCGAGATGCAACGCATCAGAATGTAGCCTGTAACTCCTGCGCCATGCCCCCAGACAGCACCGTCTGTTCACCCTGAACATCATGCGGCAGCTCGTAGGTATGATACTTTGTCAGATACCAACTCTTAGCATTCGAGTCCTCATCATTACTATCCTTAAACTCGGTATCATCCGCCGCCCTCAAAAAGTACGACACAGCATACCGATCTTCCTTCTGCACGCCCCCGATAGGAAGAACGCGATGCAGAGCAGAGCGGAACCGCTTGTTGGATAGAAACCTCAACGTATCCGCCACGTTGATGATCGCGTGGCCCTCGCGCGGCTGCACGTACTCCCACGCTCCCGTCACGGGGGACACGACTTGCAGACCCCATTGCGGCGCGAAGAGGAGGGTGAGTGTGCCGATGTCAGTGTGCATGTTCTGGCCTACTTCGTTCAGGTTCTGAGTTCCTGGGGGGTAGTGCAGGAAGTAGAGCGTGCTTTTAGAGCGTGCGTCATCGCGGTGATGCGTGTCGAGGCGGGCTGGCCCTCGGAGGTTTAGCCCGTCTGATAGGCAGTCAAGCAGTAGTTTTAGAATGAAGTGGCATGATGCGTTGAACTGGTCGAAGAGCTCGAGGTTTTCTTCAACGACTGGTGGAAGAGCCCAGCGGCCGAGGAGCTCACTTCTTCCAATCTGCCATGGTGAGAAAGACATACCCAACAGCGGATATTGGTAACAGTACCTTTAACGCCTCGAACCCATCTTTGAGTGACTTGACAGCCCCGGATTGATTACCAGTAGCTTTAAACCTAATTGGAGAACCGCATCAGTAGTCGCGACACACACTATCCAGTGACATGAACAAACCCATGTGCCAACGATACTGTTGGGGTTTTCAGCTTGTCCTCAACAGGCTGCGAGAACCAGCGCTTAGCGATCTCGCTCACCCTGTCCAAGTCTCTCCACAGATTTGCGGAGGATGAGTCCTGGAGATCGAGATAGAAGAAGCCGTCTCTTTCACATGCTTTCAAAAGAGTGTCGAGTTCTTTTGAGTCTCTGTCGAAGAGACTGCTGAATCTTACCGTGAAGAGATTAGCTACCTCGACGTTGTCGTACGGGTTAGGCTGGGACAGCATTATGAAGAGTTAGGTGATGGTTGAGATGACACTGTTGGGATTGGCAGATGCAGCTGGACTGGCGAGATGATGAATTGCTTTACTTTGCTTTTTAAATTATGAGGGAGGTTTTGATTGCGCAGTGATGTTCTGTGGTGCTGGATTCATTTCAGCTGTGCTTGTAGACTCGGAATGGTGGCCTACAGTTGAAGGTACTCTATGCTTAGGGCGCCACCACGACAATTCGCATCGGAGCAGTTCAGTCCAGCTCTCACAGTAATGGCGCTACATTGGCTGTTCAAAGGAACACGAACCCGGTACAACGTAGGACATCCACTCTAAAACGCCATGTTCAATTTTCCGAAGCCACCGCACAGACCTCCTCCGTAGTCGAGTCACTTCCAACGTCACACGTACATTTACACAAGGAGATACACGCATACCAAGATAGTTGCAGAATGGTCACAACAGCCATGTATCTACCACCGAGAAGCAAAGTACGATTCGCCGTGAAACACGTCGATGGTTTTCTGACTCAGCAGTCTACGAGGCAAATCTCGGGATCCGCGGAACAGGAGCAACGGTATCACTCCGTGGCCAGTGTAACACGGAATCCCTCTGCGTGACACAGTTTCCCGCATCTCAGTTCAGCTCATCTCATGTCTGGAAACGCACTCAGAGCCGCCTGCCCCCCGGTGTGCACAAACAACACGTAGCGACTCCCATCCAACTCCGCATTCTCGGCTTTGTGCAGAATGGCACCCACAGTTCTCCCCGAGTAGATCGGGTCAGTCACGATTCCTTCAAGCTTGCCAATCAACTTGACGCCCCGGGCTGTATTATCGTCCCAAGCCGTGTGGGTACCGGTGTTGAACCTCGTATCGAGGATCACGTCGTCAGGCTGAACTGCATTTTCGCCTAGTCCGATGAGATTCGCGGTCCGTCTCGCTATTTCGAGGATTGTGGCTTCAAGAACTCCTGCGGGTTTGTTGTACGTGTCGATGCCGATTATGGACCGGGACTGACCTTCAGATCGGTCGGCGAGCTTGAAGCCGGCGATCATACCGGCGATGGTACCGCCCGAAGCCACTGGTACAACGATGGTGTCGAAGAATATCCCATGGGCCGTCTCCTGCTCCACAACCTCGAACGCCCAGCGAGCGAAGCCGAGTCCTCCGTGTGCGTGGGCTGATGCACCCGATGCAATGACATACGGACGTCCACCCTGTTTCTCAACATCGGCGGCAACATCCTCAAGCGGGGTATTCGGTGCAGCCAACTCAGCTCCGAGAATCCCATTGACCTGCACGTTCCCAGCCTGACCAAAAGCCCCAGAGCCAGAGCCCGGGCTTCCATGCGCCTGCGGTACAAGAACAGTCTTGAGTCCAAGATGGCTCCCTACAGCAGCGACTTGACGCATGTGGTTGCTCTGTGTACCGCCCGTCGAGATGAGAGTATCGCAGCCTTGAGCCAACGGTGATGGGATGACATACTCCAGCTTGCGGATCTTGTTGCCGCCTAGACCGAGGCCTGATGAACAGTCCTCGCGCTTCGCCCAGATCTGGGCTTTTGTGGAAGTGGTCGAGTTGATGTGACGCGTTAAATTATGGAGAGGGTGGAGGGGAGATGGGTGGGTGAAGAGGAGAGGAGTGCGCTCGAACGAGGCCAAGGGCTCTGGGAGGGCAACCATATCGAGATTGGATTATAGCCTTGATTCAAAATGATGAACTGCAGAGATCATGGCAAGTAACTAGACTTTTACTTTCATTACACCACTATCCGTTCTCTATGGTACTATTTATCTCTTCGGATATTATGCCTTGCAATTGTTACTCATCTATGATCTCAACGACAACCCTATCACGAAATGCTAGATCGAGATCCTGACACTAGTCTTGTCGGAATGCTCTGAGCACTTGGCAAGACTTAAGATATCGTTCGTGTCAAACTAGAGATACGCTAATGCAGAGAGGAAAGCGGCTGCCCGTTGCATAAGCTCTACGATAATCTATTGGCATGTCTCGGGTGGCGAACACTCTGATACCCCGACAAACGACGGACATCCCGCATAATGTCTCAGGAGCCGGCGCCCGGACACCGAGGAAGCTTTACCATGCCAAGATACCGTATCTGCAGCAGTGAATTTTCGGGTCAAACATTAAACCAATATGTATCGTATGTTGTTTTTTGTAGCTGTATCATTCCGTAGGTTCTTGTTTCTTTCCCCGGCGTGATGGCCGCCGTTCTCTTGATGTCAACCATATACGGCTCATACCCTATCAAGCACTCTAAACATACTCTATAACCTCCTCTCCGTCATTTCGCCTCCAACATCCCCGGTTCAATCAAGTTCAACCTCCCATCAGTAACCATGTCTACGACCACTACCCCAGAGCAAGCCAACCTTCATACCTTGAACTTCTGTTCGCTGCTCAACGGAGATGTTACCGAGGAGGCGAACCTCCTCTCTGCTTGTGAGGATCATGGCTTCTTTTACTTAGATCTTCGTGATTGGGAATCCGGCAAGATTCTGCAGACGCTAGAGGCTGCTTGGGTAGTAATGAAGCAGTGGTTTGACCAGCCGCTAGTAGAGAAGATGAAGACTGAGACTATCTCTGACGCTCACGGGTAAGTCGCTGCAATCTGGTGAGAGCTACGAGCATAATTAATCGTGTCAAAGGTTCAAGCCGCCCGGCGTGCAGTCGGGTGTCAATGAAAACACCCGCGATGGATTTGAAGCTCTGAGAGTAAGTTATGGCATATCCCCCCATCATCATCTGCTCAACTAACAGCGCCCAGATCAGCCGCGTTGGTCTTCTCAACCGCTCCCATCTCCCAGGTGTAGTGCACGAGAACCTCCAACTCTTCGAGAGTCTTCAGCTCTCCGCCCATTTCATCCTAAAAACCCTTCTGTCCCGCCTTTCCGACGCCGCAGGACTCGACAAGGATGAGCGCTTCGAGAGCTGTCATCCCGACCATCTCCCTTCCAAGAGCACATTGTTTTTCATCCACCATCCTCTCAGCGACGTGCTAAACGACAAAACAGCCCGTGGCCATAACGCCCACACAGACGTTGGGTCGTTTACCCTTCTCTTCACAGAACAGCCGGGCTTGCAGGTAATGTCACCAACCACCAATAAATGGGAATACGTCGCTGCGAAGCCAGGTCATACCATCATAAACGTCGCTGATACACTTCGCTTCATTTCTAAGCGACGATTTAGATCGGCTATGCATCGAGTGCTGCCTCCAGGGGGCAAGATGATGGAGGACAGGTACTCGGCTGCTTATTTCCTGCGGGCTAGTGACAGCGCTGTTTTCAAGGGGATGGATGGGGAGGAGGTTACGGCGGAGCAGTGGTTTCTCAGCAAGTATAGCAGTTTTAACAAGACGATGGAGGAGCAGAGGGTCGACTCTGTTGCTACGGGTGGTATGGATAAAGATTTTGGGTTGCAGGTTTGAGACCGGTAGTTGAGATATATTGACAGGGATGGGTGCTTGATAAGGGGAGCTAAGAGAACTTGGGACTTTTCTCCTAAGTGACGAAAAGACAAGCTTAACCTTGGTATACTTAAGGGGAGCTTTGGGTCAGTATTTCTGGCACCCTATCTTAATGTTAGAAGTTGCGAGGGCTTGAACATGAACTTGAGCCAATGGAGCTTGCATAGCAGCTATGAGTAGTAACTGATCCAGGATTACGGCCCATCTCCGCTATCCTCACATTCTCCTCTCGTTTAAATTGAGTCCGCCTTGACTCAAGGTGATGTCTTGGTTTTTATAACGTGTAACAATAAGAGTGCCAAAGTCTGTTACATCTGGCATACTCGGGCTTCGCCACCTGTGTTCAAATCTGTCACTACCCGGGTGTGTTCCTACCAAGTGCTTGTCAACGGTGGCCTCAACTCAGGCGACGACGAATCAGCCCTAATCTTAAAGGACTATCGCCTCTCAAGATATCGCATTGCCTTTCCTGCTCCCCGACATACCCGAGGGCTGCTCAGCCAGCGTCATAACTGTGGAGACACAGCCTCTTAGTCCGGTTCCCATGTCTCAGTTGTGATATCTGCCGGGCAAGACGTTTTCAACCGCTGGGTTGTCCTGTCATTCCTCGAAAACTAGCCCATCCCCTCGAAGATTCCCTCCTCCTTCCTTTGTCTCCTCTTCAAGACTTTTCGAAATTCTGAACAGTATGCTTATCACACATTCCAAGTTCCCTTCGACATCTCTGGGCTATTGTATCGTGAATGGCAAAGACCCGCAGTCTAGTCATGGAGGCAATGCTTCTAACGGATTTGTCACTGAGCAATCACCTCTTCTTCCCAAGGGCCGTGCAAAGCCTCCGCCTCCTCAACAGCCCAGTGACGCAGAGAGCACATTTTTGAAGGATGAGCCCTCGACTAGATATCTCGTCGCTGTTTTCGGCAGTATTTTTATCGGTGTTTTCCTTGCTGCCCCCGACACTACCATCGTCGCTACCCTATCCGTCCCCATCTCAAACACCTTCGGATCACTGAGCCTCGTCTCGTGGCTTGGATCATCATATCTCATCGCAAACGCAGCTTGTCAGCCTCTGTCTGGTCGACTGACTGATATCTTTTCCCGTCGCTCTGGCCTCGTGGTCTGCAACATACTCTTCGGTCTTGGAACCTTGCTGTGTGGAGTTGCGACCTCGAAATGGACACTTCTCGCGGGACGAGTCGTGGCGGGCATGGGTGGCGGGGGTCTCAACGCCATAACGGCCTTCGTGGCCAGTGATCTCGTGCCTTTGAGAAGACGGGGTGTTATACAAGGTTTCGTGCACATTTGCTATGGCGTTGGCGCTGGTGTTGGCGGCTTGTTCGGAGGCTGGATTAATGACCTCTGGGGCTGGAGGACTGCTTTCCTAAGCCGCGTGCCATTGATTGCCATCTCCACCATTCTCGTCTCTATTACCTTGAAGAATACCCCTACCAAGCAGAAAGATAAGTCGAGATTGTCGAGGGTAGACTTCTCGGGTGCTTTCACGCTATCCATGACTCTTGTTCTATTACTGCTGGGCCTCAACTCTGGTGGAAATCTCGTTACATGGAGCCATCCGCTTGTCTTTGTCTCCCTGTCGCTTTCAGTGATAGCGGCGGGGGCCTTCGTTCTTGTGGAGTCGAGATGGGCCACGGAGCCTATCATTCCTATGCATCTATTACTTGATCAGACGGTGCTCGCGGCGTGTCTGATGAATTGTCTTGTGACTATGATACTATTCATGGCTACATATTACGTCCCCATCTTCTTTCAGGTCAATGGCTACTCCACAACAGCTGCTGGCCTTCGTCTTTTGCCCCAGAGTGTAGGCACCGCTTTGAGTTCTCTCACTTGTGGCTTTATCATGAAACGTACAGGAAGATACCGAACCTTGGGCATGGCCGTCATAGCGTGTTCTGCTTTAGGGTTCGGGGGCCTAAGCACCATGACGACCCAAACGCCGACTCCTCTTGTCTTGATTTATGTCTTCTTGGTTGGAGTGGGATATGGTGGCATGCTATCGGTCTCACTACTCGCAACAGTCGCGGCTGTGTCGCACGACGATCAAGCTGTCGCAACCTCCGCCAACTACGCATTCCGATCTATGGGTTCCACCATTGGCGTCACGATCGCATCGGTAGTGTATCAAAACTTGCTACAGCACGGTTTACATCAGCGCTTCGACAGCAAAGAAGGATCATCAAAGGTAATTAGGCGCATTCTTGACTCCTTAGAAGAGCTGAAACGGCTCCCTGATGGATGGAGCAACGGAGTTTATCAGGCATACGAGACCTCATTGCGAGGAGTCTTTTTGACTGGACTCGGCGTCGCCGCCTTGGGGCTGGTCGCAGCAAGCTTCATCAAGGAACATAGGTTACACCATACGATTTCTCGTGGAGACAACGATTGATATCGTGCCTAAATAATCGCCAGCTTTGGTCACTACTTGTCGTAGCTAGTGGATCTGAGGAGGATTCGGCAGTGACGTGCATATAATATGGATCTGAGAACTTTCAGAGCCATTAGCCATATGGTGGCATTAAACGCCGCCGTGATAAGGCATGTTTTTAAATAGTAGTGCCTCGCCGAATATGGTTTAAATATTTTTCTTTCACAAATTAAATAGTTAGTTAATATCTAACTATTATTAATTTTACCGAACTAAAATAGTTCTTAAAACCCCTGTAGGACTTTCGATAATCTCGTCATTATCCTGATAAGGCTAAATCTAAATATCGTAGCAGATACACGCTTTACCTAGGTACCATGGTAAATGATGAGTAGATACCACGGAAAGTCCATGGAACGAGTTCCAGAATTTAAAGTTTTAGTTACACCTGACAGCTACTGGCTCTTATAAAAATAACCAATATATTATCTGAAATTGCTGATACGGAAAGTATAAAAGATTTCGGTCTTCGTATCATGGCCGTGACGTGAGTCGTGCTGCGGATCTTTTCTGCAGTAGTCACTCGGCTCGTATAGAAGGGATTGACCGGCACGGCACTATTAATGTGAAACTCGCCTCCTTTGGGGACCTCAATTTTATTTCTCGTCATATGTCAATTGGCGACACGAACGTTGTCAGTATACAAATAATGTCTTCCGCCGTTGTATGGGTATAAAAAGGCTCACAGAAAATCTATTCTGGGGATGGTAATATAATCTTATGCGAGAGGAATTAAATAATGCTGGTATTCATTTAAATAAGGGATTTTCAGGTTAAAACCAAGGATATGACCTCGGGAGTTATTAGCAAGGTTGCGTGATCTCTAGGCACACGCCAATTATCACAAAACAGCACTCCAATTTTAACATGCCCCGTGATTCAGGGAAACAGCAAACTAGCTAACATGAATCACTCTTCCCTTTTGTTTCTCAATTGGCCAAGTCGATCCCGTAAGAACATGTCGTGTGCCAAGCTCCCAAGGCACGCCGAGTCTTTGGCACCCAGATGATGACGTTGTTCTCCAAGCCACAGCCACTTCGACAAGAAACCCCCAGGACGCCATTGGCGAGCACGTTTCTGGGCTGATGCGTTTTTTCCTGGGCATACTCTTGCGAGCACGCGACCAAGGTTTTGCGGTTGTTTAAAGGGCCAGCAGAGGCCCGCAAGTTGACCGCTTCAATCCAGATTCACTCCCTCTTCTTCTCATTGTAACTGACCTTTGTTACAATCTTCTCCGACCATGAACGTTCTGCGCAAGATTGGGAACTTGGTAGCCCCGCCTCCTCAAAAAGCAGAAGACGGCCGCGATCAATGGCCCTCGCGAACAGCCTACCTCCTCGCCTCGTGTGGCGGTGCTGTAGGAATGGGAAACGTGCTGCGGTATCCATCGCAAGTCTACAACAACAACGGCCTGCAATGGTTCGTGCCGTACCTGATGGCCATCTTCCTCCTCGCCATTCCCGCCATGGCCCTTGAAATTGCCGCTGGGAACGCTTATCGCGGCGGGACCGTGGTGGCGTACAACTCTATCAGTCGGCGGATGAGAGGAATCGGCTTTTCACTGAATTACGTGGGTTTCGTTGTCGTTATTTACTTCGTGCCGATTCTGGCTTGGGCTATGGTTTACTTCCAGAAGTCTTTTACTAATGACTTGCCCTGGGCGGGTGATACGGAGAATTGGTTCATGTATGAGGCTGTTGGTGCCGTTGACCCTGATACGTCTGGTCAGTGGGTCGTATACCCTGGGGTCTCACTCAACGGTCGCCTTGTCGGCTGGAACGCTTTCACCTGGTTCACAGTCTGGCTCTGCATGTTTCGAGGCGTCGGCCTTACCGGGCGCGTCGTCTACTTCACCATGGGCCTGCCGGTCATAATGGGTATCATCCTCATCGGACGTGGTGTATCACTACCCAACGCCAGCGAGGGTATTAAGCTCTATTTCGCTAGTTGGCATAGCTCTAAACTTGCTGGGACTAGAATTTGGCGCGATGCTGTCGGTCAAGTCTTCTTCTCGACCGGAGTCGGGTTCGGATACTATACAGCATATGCCTCGTATAACCGAAAGTTCGCCAACGCAGCTCAAGATGCAGTCATCATTGTTCTGTTCAACTCTGCTTTTGAGGCCCTGCTTGCTTTCGCCGTTTTCGGTATCGTTGGGTATCTCGGCATGCGTCCTGAAGAGACTGGTGAGATTGGAAGCTATGGGCTCGGCTTCATGACGTATCCCGAGGCCTTTGTCGAGATGCCTGCTTCGGGCTTCTTTTCCGTCATTTTCTTCTTCACTATTATGCTTCTCGGTATTAGCTCTTCCTTTGCTATGCTGGATGCAGTCATGACGTTGATCCTTGATTCCCCCTTTGCCAGAAACTGGAGTCGCCCATGGGTTGCCACCACCATGGTCACTATTTGCTTCCTCCTCTCTCTTCCTCACTGCACCCAGTTTGGTTACTTCTTTATGGATGGAATTGACCGATGGATCAACAACATTGGCCTCGTTTTTGTAGTTTGGACGGAATGTGTTGGTGCGACTACTCTATATCGATTCGAAGATGTTGTTGGTCAGGTTGGAATGCCTTCATTCGCCTTGTACAATGTTGGCTTTATGGGTGGCCAGCTACTGGGTATCATTGTTGGTCACACTGCGACCCCTTGGGCTGGTGCTATTGCTGGCTTCGGGCTCTATTTTATTTGCCTTGGTGCTTCACTGGTCTTTGCGAGAACTCCAGACGCACATGGTGCACCGAGTTTACTGTCGAAGAACAAGTGGCTCGCCGCCTTTTACTACGTTGCCTTTTACTCTGTAAGTCTATGTCATCTACTGTTGAGAAAGCAATTAATCTGTGTACTATAGGGCAACCAGCTAAGGCACGATCTCAACTCAGTCATCGGCAATGGTAAGAACTGGTCCCTACCATTCCTCTGGGCACCAATGCTACGATACGTTTCGGGGCCGATCCTAGCTATCATCTTCAGCTTGGCCTACCCCAGCTTCGAAGAAGTCAAAAACGATCCTCTCTACATCCTTGGCTTCATCGTTGCGCATCTGTTACTTGTATGGTGTGTGATTGGTTTTGTCTTCCCCAGGTGGTTCAATGTTTTTATTCTCCCTGAGCGTCGTGATGAATGGAAGCAGCCATATGCTCCCAATGTCCTTCGAGGGACAACTGAGGGCGAGGACGCGACCAAAGCAGAGACTGGTATGTCCAGTAAAGATGCCGCTATGTCGAACGAAGGTGTTAAGGCGTGATCTAAGTAAGGTGTATTTTTCAGTGGCATTATAAGTGATGATCTGGGTTTGAATTATACTAGACGAATGAGAACTTTCCTTTCATGGATCAACGTATGATCTTCCAGCTAGCCGATGCTCAACGAGATGAATGCAGCCAACAAATTACTTCAAGTTGAGTTCTGGGACTGGATACAAAGTTCTCCAAATACACCCGTTGATACACCTTTCTGACGTCCAGATGGCACATGGCCTACCAAGCCTGAAGTAGCGAATCACCCAGTATACCACAACCCTCCTGTCTACTATAACGCGACAGCAGCTAAGGAAGTAGTCGAGGCTTTGGGTGACTTCAAAAGACTCACTCCGGAGCACATCCGTATGTATGGGTCCAATATCTCCAAAGCGTCCAAGCAAACCAAAGAAGATGGATCATTCGATTACTCCGAGGTCTCTTACCTTCGAGATGTGATCAAGGCAGACCTCAACAAAAGTGACTAAGTATCCCCCTCTCATATCTATTGGCCTATGTAGGAGCGAAACCATTTACTTCTTGGCTAGCAAATGGGCCACTGTCAAAGGTGGCCTAAGCAGCTTGCCCGCTGCATTTGAGCCGCACGTCAAAGACAGAGTTCAGTATAACGCCAAAGTCAACCGTCTGCACTACAGAAACCTATTGGCTCCGAGCCATTCAGTACGCCGAACAATGCTGAGAACTTTGACTATATACTCAACAGTGTTCCGCTCAACTTGATGAAGTTTTGGAAGATGTCGCGATACTCTAGTCTTCTGAAGCGCGCAATCGACAGGATCTTGTATGCTAATGCCTGCAAGACTGCTGTTCAGTTCAAGACGCGCTTCTGGCAACATCTTTATAAGCCTATCATTGGCGACTGTACTCGCCTCACCAATCCTCAATTAGGCCAGGTCTGCTACCCTTCATGGCATATCAACTCCACTGGACCCGGAACGACGCTGGCATCTTATCTCTCCGACTACGAAGCAACAGCTGTTTGCGCCATGTCTGAAGAAGAACATCTAGCCTACATAAAGAACTCACTTATAGAAGTCCACGGCGATGTAGTCGAAAAGCATTGAACAGGTAATTTCGCGCGTCAGTGCTGGGAGCAGGATGCCGGAGGACATCATACTGGTGCTTTTACGATGCAGATATTTGGACAGCAGCATTTATATTTGCCTGCGTTCTATGAAACAGAGTTTAATACTGTTTCTATTGGAGAAGCTGCGACTTTTACGTATACTTGGATTTTCAGTGTGCTTGAGAGTGCGGTGAGGGGTAGTGTGCAGCTGTTGTTGGGCTTGGGCTCGTTGATAAGGCGAAGCAGGTAACGCAGACATGGATGGCTCGTTGGATAGATATGTAGATAAAATAGAAGTGACATTGACGAATTCTTAGCTATCGGCTAACAAATATCCCTCATACGTCGTTAAGATACTGTTTAGGGGGGCAAGAAAACTCGGGACCTCGACCCTAAGTGATAAAAACAATTAGGTAAATTCAGTATAAGTTGAGGATACCTTTTACTGACTTTATTCTGACACCATATATTAAGGACCGATATTTTTATGCTCCCTAAGGACAGCGTTCATGGAAGGGAGTCTTATCTCGTAGATCGACACCGAAGCTCCACCAGGGACCATGCTGGATGATGAAAGTATCCGAGCAGCCAATGGGCTATTTCACCGAATTTTGGTCCGCTCCCTGCATCCTTCAGCGTGAGACAACGCGAAAGTTTCCGATGATCTGCACAAGCTGATTGTGATGCAATAACCTGGCTGTTGTCGAATTTGCACAAATGTCACAATTATCTCGTTGGTAAAGAGTCACAATTTCAGATTGCGGTAGTTTCTATAAGATGTGTATTCATGCTAGACTACTAGAGTCATGGGAGTATCTAAAAGGTCATAGCTACAATCGTAGCTTCTATAGATGCGTCAAATCATGATAATAAGAAAAGGTTTGGTTCCAGCAAGCTAGAACAATATGTCGAATGCCAGTTCGACCTTAGACAGCAGAGTCAGTCATGACCCCGTTCTCGCGCTCAGACTCAGAGTGAGACACCTTGACGTCATCGTCACTGCCGAAGCCATACTCTCGAGCCTTCTCATGAACCTCGTGGTCCTCCATGCGGGGAAGCTGCTTAGCAGCAGTCACATAGCTCATCTTCTCAGTATAACCCTTGGCGAAGATCAGATCAATCTCCTCGAGAGATCGGCCAGAAGTCTCGGGGTAGAAGAAGTAGATGATGGGGAAGAAGATGGCATTCATGGCAGCGAAGAAAGCGTAGGTGCCCCAGCCGTTGGTGCCAGTGCCATGAATCATGACGGGGGTGATCATGACGATGAAGAAGTTCCAGAGCCAGTTGGAGACGGTGGAGGTGGCGTTAGCCTTCGCTCGGGTCTTGAGAGGGTTGATCTCAGCGGGGTAGAGCCAAGGGAGGGGCAGCCAAGTGGCACCGAAGAATGCGATGTAAGTGAAGAGACCGACAGCAGCACCCTTGGAAGCAGAGGCAGTACCGGGGATGAGGGCGCCGAAGGAGAGGATCATGGACAAGCACTGGCCGACGGTTCCAATGAGGAAGAGCTTGCGGCGACCGACGCGCTCAACAGCGAACCAAGAGGTGGTAGCAAAGATGGAGTAAATAATCATGTTAACACCACCGAGGAGCAGAGCCAGGTTGTGATCAGTGCCGATGGACTTCTGGAAGAGAATGGGGAAGTAATAGATGACGGCGTTGCAACCGGAGAGCTGCTGCATCATCTGAGAAGAGGCACCGAGAATGAGACGTCGGAAGTGCTGAGTCTTGCCTCCGGTGAAGAGAGCAGAGAAGGGAGTCTTGCCGCCCTTGTGACCCGCAGCAGCGATGGCCTTCTCGATGGTAGCCATCTGAGTGGTGACATCAGCGGAATCGCGGGCCTGACCATTGAGGCCTGCTAAAATCGTCATGGCTTCTTCGCGACGACCATGGGTGAGGAGCCAGCGAGGAGACTCGGGGAGCTTCATCATCATAATGAGGACAATGGTAGCGAAGACAACTTGGAAAGCAATGGGGAATCGCCAGACGAAGGGAGCAGGACCATAGGTACAGCCGTAGTCGATCCAGTAGGCGATCAACGTTCCGATGGCGACGTTGCCGCCTTCAATGCAGATGAGCTTGCCTCGGTTGTGAGACTCACTGCACTCGGCCTGGTAGGTAGGGATAGTCGATGTGTTGACTGGGAGGTTAGCATCAATGCACTCAAATCTAGAAATGAGGGCGTAACTTACTTCCATTGCCAATACCGGTGATACATCTTCCAATGATGAATTGCGCCGTAGCACCACCGCTAGGAGGAACGGCAGCGATCTGGATAATGACACCAATGATCATAACAATAGCACCGAGGAAGATAGACTTGCGACGACCAAGACGGTCACCAAAGTTGAGGATGAAGAGAGCACCGAGGAAGCAGCCGACAGCGTAGATGGAGACGACGAAGCCTTCGTATGTCTCGTCTAGAACCTGGGGGAAATCGTCTGTGAAAGCGGGAGCTGAGATGATACCGGACATGACACCTTGATCTACACGAAACAGAGCTGTTAGTCGTTGCTCAAAAGCACGGATACCCGGGGAAACATACCATAACCGAAGAGAAGAAAGTCTGTGGTAGCGACTATAGTGATGAGTTTCTGGAGACCCTTGCCGGTCTTGCCCCAGTAGTGCGGCACACCATGCTCGTTGTCGACGTGAACCATGATGACTGATTTCCTAAGACCAGCTCTTGATGTTTGATACAACTTCAAACGCAACTCGAGTCTGGGAGATTCACAATCCTTTATAAGGACAATCAGCAACAACAGTGCCAAGTAAACTCTGGAGTCGACGTGGATCACCTCAGCAAAGAGTAACCCACAGTTCCCCAATGTTTTTCGTTCATGTCACAGCATACAGTGGAGAAAGATTAAGGATGCAACTTGATAAGCCGAGAATGACTCGGGCCCAAAACCTTGGCACGGTGCAAAAACTTGGAGTACGATGAGGAGAAATTCTGGTCCCCTTGGACCCGATAACCTTAGATAAAAACACATGTGAAGGGTCGCCCTCCAACCGAAGAGATTTTTAGCCAGTAAATCTCATCGCGAATAACGTCACTTGGCGGGAGCTACGCTAACTCAGGGGCCCCGCTGACGTAGAAAGGAAAAGGAAACACTGGGTCTACTAACAACTTCAGTGAGAGTTAGTCTATTGTTATCGTTTGGTGATAGCTAGAGAATATTGAAAATTTTTAAATATGGGTAAAATGACGTTGAAGGGGCCTGGCAGGATGGATACGTCATAGGCGTTGGTGATCTTCATAATTTCCTAAAAGAGACAAGGACCCTTGGATCAAGAGGCTCCATCTCTCGGCTCTTTATCCCTGTACGTGTGTGTGTTCCATTACATGACTAGATTATCCTCATACGAGTTGGAGAATGACGATTTCTAATGTATTCGTTCACCGCATTAGCATGTTTTTGAGGAAAGATTGTGTCTGTTCGCAGATAGAGTTGGCCATCAAAGGGATCGTCAAGATATGATCGGCACGTCGACAGGAGCAACATAACCGAAATGAGCACGGAGTCAGATCTTGCGGAGTATCATCTCAAACTCCAGAAAAAAAACAATAATAAAAAAACAACCCGAGAATAACCATAAGCATACTCCATACGGAGTCGGATCATGTCACCGCAGTTCTCCCCTTTTCTCCAAGTTTTCTCTTGTTGTGATTTCTCACCCGCGCCGAGAATAATTGGGGAATAGAGCCGAGGTGTGTGGGGATTTAGTGGGTAAGGCTTCTGGATAAGATTTCGGCGCTAAGTTTCTCGCAGCAACGTCATAAATTACACTCGGGCAGCTATTCCGTCACCCGTGGCAAAAATAATGGTATCGGGTAGCACACGGATAATTGTTCTTCAAGATAGAATCGCCCTGTGAGGCTATCGCCACTGACTATCTAGAAGAAGAAAAATTCTAGAAGATTTTTAACTTTTGCCATGTTCTAATTGCTTAAAACTCTGAAAGTGCCGTGGCGATCGCTGAATCTGTAGTGTATCTGTACGGAACTAAATGTGAGACTCTGCATGTCGCAGCGCATTCCAGGATCGAATCACAGCAGAGTACAGACCAAATACCGCGCAGAGCACAAAATAGAGTGAAATTAACTCAACAATAAGCACGCTGATCTCATGCCCCATCCCAGTAATGCCCAGAGCGATTGTCATCACAAGTTATCTGCAGGGCCTTCATCGGTTGTACAAATTGGGTCTTCCGTGGATATCTTGGCTTGTTGATCTTCACTAATCCCCGGTGTTTTTTTGTGATGAAAAGTGGTCAGCAAAGGACTTATTACTATTGCTGTATAAGTATTACTTGGCGTGATTATGAGTGCGGGATGGTGTCGCTGTTGACTGGAGATAGCGGAGGCTATATTATTATGAGCCGAGAATTTCCCCTGTTTAGAAGCGAGAGATGGAGAAAACCTGGAGCAGATGGTGAGTTCAACGTTGCCTTATAGGGTAGTTTTCATTTATATTGATTGAGTAAGACGCGTTGTTGTACGCGTTATACCGCGTGGCCTAAAAGGCTAGCTGGTTCTAGCAACAGGGTCTTGTTCCTCGTCACATTGCAATCCTGACATCTCAGCAATCACTGCACATCTCAAGATAAGCTTAATAATTAAACATCAAGTACCCTGCTCAGAAAATTGACTTATGCGCGTTTATCGACCTTTAAGAACAATTCATGCTGTTGATCTTGTCGTTTCCCAAGATCAACGTGCCTCACTACCTCATCAGGAAATTCCCCTCGTCCACGCGTGCAGAGTAAAACTTGATGATTGGGCCGCGTCCTGAGACATTATTGACTCAGTCAGACCAACCCGCCAAGAATCAATTCATCAGGAAAGATTCCTCCAACAATAGCTGAGTCCATATAAACTGGGTATCAAGCATTGATAACTCCACGTGCCCTCGGGCCAAGACTTATTCCGTCCCTCCTGATCCACAATCCTACAGTTCCCGCTGTTGGTCCCGTTGCTTATCTTTCTTGGCTGGCTTGGGAGGGAGTTTTGAAAATGGCAAGCCGACGTTGGAGAACTCCGCAATACGACCCCGCGAAAGGCGACAAAGTCTATTCTTGATGTAGGAGCTGCCAAGATCAATGGATCTACAGGGAATGGACCCTCTGACCGTAAGTATCTACCTTGGCGAGGCATTGAGAGTATATCTTGGCGGCATATGGCCGAAAACAACTCACTTGGCATAGGGAGAGAGAATTACCCCGGCGTGGTGGAGATTAGGCCGGCTCGAAGCTCAATTTTGACGACAACTGACCGCATCAAGAAATCGAATGTCCTATCAATGGCTATCATTCACTCGCGATGATCATCCTGACTCGACTCTACAGATAAGGTACAGCGCACGATATTTTCTTTGATACAGCTTTGTTTAAAAAAGCTGGAACGAGCAAAGCTACCGTAGGAGACTGATGCAGCGTCTAGTTGGTCTCTATCTGGGTCCTGTCACCCCAATGGTTTGTATACCAATATGATCTCTCATGAAACATGCCTCCAATCCTTCTTCGCAGTCCATACCACAGCTCGGCGCAAGCTTTCCATGAACCACGCATCTTTATATGCCTCATCAAAATGACCCAGAGCAGTGTAGTACACTCTTCCCTTGCCTACCGTCTGAGTCCACGACAACGGAAAGCCAGCCGATTCAGCGCTGTCCCCGTCACTCTCCTGCACCGAAAGGAAGATTGTGCGGCCCTCGATACGCGGGTGAGATCTGAACGTATACACCTCGTCAAACCATGGAAACTGCCTCGCTGGAGGAGACTCTTTCCTGACGGGACAGGGAGGAGCTTCTTCTGGTGCAGAGTTTGGACCAGGAAGAGAGTCATATCCGTTGATGAAGTGATCGGGTGTTTCGACATCAAGAGTCATCCACTGTGGCGGCGGATGTCCATTAAACACCTCGCCCAAGATCTTGGTATACCTGGCATTTGTCTTTAGGCTAGATGTAGCAGCATGAATGCCCACAACACCACCGCCATTCTCGACGAACTTCAACAAGGAGGTGACTTCTTCTTCGTTTAGGTAATCGCCGGTGTTGTGTCCGAGAGCAACGACATGATAATCAGAAAGAGAGAGCAGTTCTGTGGAATCTTCAGTTGCGCTTGCGGCAAATGGTAGTGAGTTGAAAGCTGAAATCAACGTGGGAATACAGTCATGACGATAGCCGCATGTTTTGGTAAGTAGTAATACTTTGATCGAGCTCTGCGGTGTTGATACCATTTTTCTCAACTCTGGTAGATTCGACGATATTAAAGGAGCTTCATGGTAAGGCGTGCGATGCAATCTGAGCTGCCAGGTCTATCAACTCATTTAGCCATTATTGAAGAAGCTGACGGAATGAGATGATGCAACTGTGGAGTGAGTCATGCGCCGAGGCGCTTCAATTGGTGGATGAATTACGCTCCGCTCAAGCAATTGACGGTGCTGTCAGCATTCTTATGTGTTGCCGCTCATTGGGGTGATATACGAAGAATGAGGTTCTCGTTTCCAAATTGAGGAGATGGGAGTAGTTCATTCAATCTTACCAGCAGTAGCACAGCAATGTTCAGATACATAACAAATGAATTAAGTAAAGATATCTATTGCCAAGTCATCCAAATCTATATGCTATGTCCAAATTCGAACCAAATCTAATCCCGGCGCCTCTAATCAAGTTTGTATTTATATCTATAGGCGGCTAGTGAAAGGGTTGGCCCTGGTAGGAGCTTCCTGACCAAAGATCTCAGGATGGTCAGCCTTGATCATATCGGCGCCCTAGGAAACGTGTTAGTGAAATCACCAGGAATGGACTGACAAAGATCTTACCTTTTCTCCAATCATGTAAACAGAGTTCTGGATGCGGCAGTCAGGAATAACGGGGATGACCGAGGCATCGGCAATGCGAAGGTTCTTGATTCCGTGAACACGAAGGCGAGAGTCAACAACACCCTGATGAATGTTCTTGGAAAGACGGGCAGTACCGCAGGGGTCTGTGAGTCATATCAGTACAAATTCTTCATCATATGACGATGTATTGGACTTACGGAAACCAGTCTGGCTGCGGTCAAGGACAGCCCTCTTCATCTCCTCGTCAGACTCAAGAGGCATCCTCCAAGGATACTCGCCAAGGACAATCTCCTTGAAACCCTTACCAGTGGTGAGAACATCATAAGTCCAGCGAACACCCTCGCGCATAGCAAGGATGTCAAGATCATTGCCAAAGAAGTTGAGGTTGATGTTGGGCTGGACAAGAGGATCGTTGCTGTTAAGAGTGACTTGGCCTTCAGAGAGTGGGCGAAGAAGGTCGACGATGACAGTCATGTAGTTACCCTTCTCAGGAACGGGGTAGTGCCATTGGAAAGCAGTGCTGAACATGCCGACGAAGTCGAGTTCAAAGTGAGGTTGGCCCTTGGGACCGAAGGGATCAAGGCCGCCGTTTGCAGCCTTGGCTTCACGGTAGGATTGGTGCTTCTCCAGACGCTCGTCAATGCGAGGAAAGCCGACGAGTTCGAGGAGGCCAGAGCTGACAGGGCCGGTCTTGTCGCGCTTGTACTGAGCAACAGCAGCGCTATTGGCGGCACCATCACGAAGGATGTAGTCCTCCAGACCGAAGCCATCCTTGACCTGGAGAACGAAAGGGACGATAGGGTGATCGAGAAGATGCTGGCCAACATGAGGAGAGTCGAGCTTGACGTTGATGTCGTTCTTCTTGAGTTCCTGTGCGGGACCGACACCAGAAAGCATGAGAAGCTTGGGGGTTTCGAAAACACCCTGAGACAGGATGACTTCCTTGCTGGCGAAGACGCTCAATTCTCCCTTGGTAGCTGGGTTGATGACAGTGACACCAAGGCAAGTGTTGGTGCGAGGATCAATGATCAGCTCCTTGGACTGAACGCCATAGAGGATATTGACATTGGGCTTGTTCTTGAGGTACAAGAAACTTCCCTGTCGCTGACCCCCATGGATCGTATCAACACAATGCGTGAGACCCCTCATCTCACCATCGTAGATATTCTCCGTCAGGACTTCACCCTTTGAAACCCACGCTTCAGTCAAAGCATCACGCCAAGGCTGCATCTCAGGAACCAGATCAGCATGCGCAATCTGAATAGGGCCCCCGGTACCAATCTTTCCCAGCTCAGCGGGATAAAGCCCCTCCTCATCATGATACGTCGCACACTTGCGAAGATACTCCACGCAACCGTCCCAGTTCCAATCCTCGCCGCCAAAAGCCTCCCAGTCGTCAAAGGTAGGCTTGGAGCCGGGGATCCAGGTGAAGTAGTTGGCGCAGGACGAACCGCCGAGGACCTTGCCGCGGGTGTTTGGCTTCTCGATGCGCTCGTAGTCGTCGCGCTTGATCATGGTGGACTTGTAGGCCCAATCGTGCTTGCTGCCGCGTAGGTTGAAGGCCTTGGAGGGCGTGGTGATCTCGGGGATCTGGTGGGGGTTGGGGATGCCGGCCTCGATGATGAGGATGCGGACGTGGGGGTTTTCGGCGAGACGGCCGGCTACAGCGTTTCCTGCTGTGCCGCCGCCGACGATGATGAAGTCATACTC
>JAAVUA010000356.1:0-11112 GCA_014898875.1 Fusarium miscanthi
TCCCTCAACCTCCCCTCTCCCCCACCCGCCAGCTTCGGCCTCATCCACTTGAAGCGAACCTCGACGGCGAAAACCTCCGCCAGCCATAAACCATCGTCGCAGACGCACGCATAATTACGCATACGCAACTGGGACCTTCTGGCTTCCCTCGTTCCGTGTGCTTCTGCCCGCCTGCACTTGGTTCGGCTCTCATAGCATAACGACATTCATTAACAATAACGACACGCAAGACGTCACCGGTCTTGTCGTCTATTTTACCACCCGCTCACCCACGCTCGCCCGCTCATTATTGAGGCGTCGTCCTCACCACCTGATATCGGCTGTATTTCCAGCCATCCCCTCCCCCTCCAACCTCTTGACGTCCAGCGCGAACGTATCGTGCAGCCACTTTCACCATGAATGACGACGATGCGATCCATAGCATCCACAAGAAGATCGAGCGCGAGAAGGCTCTCATCAACGCTGCCAATTCCATGAGAGCACAGACAAACAATGAAGCCGTCAGATCTCGCCTCGACTCACAAATGCGAGATGGCCGTCGCAATCTGCAGTTCTTCGAGGAGAAGCTGCGCGACATCCAGATGCGACGTGTGAACGCAGGTGTTGGGGACATGTCCCTTGGAGGGCCCGACGATGCTGGTGGTCCTCCTGCACCACCTCCCAAAGATTCCCGAGAAGATCGAGGATCTTATGGTTCGGGCTCAGGACAATATGGCCAATCTGGTGCTGGTTCTGATCTCATGCCTCCCCGCAGCCCTTATGCTCCAGGTCCTCCTCCTGGTGGCTCGGGTATTCCGAAGCCACGCCCGAATTTCACCAAGTTAGGTGCGTCGTTGCTATGCCATCTCCATAGAAACTTCCCTGAGACTTTCCGTGTTTTCTGTACTGTGCTAACTTGAACGAAAACAGATTTGATCAAATATGATACACCGCATCTGGGACCCCGCATCCAGCTCATGTTGTCGCAGATTCAATTCAAACTGAACGTCGAAGAGCAATATCTGAAGGGCATCGAAAAGATGGTTCAGCTTTACGGTATGGAGGGAGACCGCAAAAGTAAGGCTGACGCGGCTGCCCGAAAAGTCGAAAGCAAGCAGAAGATTATACTGTTGAAGCAGGCACTCAAGAGATATGAAGAGCTGCACATCGATGCGGATGTTGCCGACGCTCAAGATGGTGAGTTTACAATGTAGCATTTCCTACAACGAAAGATTGACAAAAGAGCAGACGATTCAATCAACGCCCCTAACCTGAGGAAGCCCCTAAGCGGACAACTATCGATTCGTATGCTGGCTATAAAGGATGTAGACCACCTCGCAACTGGTAGGTTTACACGAGGGCCTGAGACCTTTATTGCCGTCAAGGTTGAGGATACCGTGATGGCTCGTACAAAGGCCTCCAGGAACGATCGCTGGGAAGCCGAATACCACACCATCGAAGTCGACAAGGCCAACGAAATCGAGCTGACAGTTTACGACAAACCCGCCGAGCACGCCATGCCCATTGCTATGCTCTGGGTCCGGATCTCTGATATTGTCGAGGAAATGCGACGCAAGAGGATCGAGGCTGAGATGAACAGTTCTGGATGGGTTTCGGCCGATAGAATGGGTAGCAGCGGTGGGGCCCCTTCGCAGTTCCCCATGAGCCCATCTTCAGGCTCGTTTGGGCCAGGCTCTCCAGCAGGAGGCGGTGCGCAAGGAACAGAGACTGGTCCATTCGGGACTGCTGGTCCTCAGCCCCAAGTGCAAACTGGACCAATTGAAGAATGGTTCAACCTGGAGCCTACTGGGCAGATTCAACTCCAGTTGGCATTCAACAAGACTAATGCGAACAGCCGCCCTGTTGACCTCGGCCTTGGCCGAAAGGGTGCTGTTCGTCAACGCAAGGAGGAGGTTCACGAGATGTACGGACACAAGTTCGTACAGCACCAGTTCTACAACATCATGCGTTGTGCGCTTTGCGGAGATTTCCTCAAGTACTCTGCAGGCATGCAGTGTGAGGATTGCAAGTACACTTGTCATACAAAGTGTTATTCCAGTGTGGTTACGAAGTGTATCAGCAAGAGCAACGCGGAGACCGATCCCGACGAGGAGAAGATCAACCATCGTATCCCGCACAGATTCAACCCTTATTCCAACATGACAGCAAACTGGTGCTGCCACTGTGGTTACATTCTGCCTTTTGGCAAGAAGAACTGCAGAAAGTGCTCAGGTATGTTTTGTTTGCCTCTGTCTGCTGCATAGTGAAACTAATCCTTTATTTGTAGAATGCAATCTTACTGCCCACGCCCAGTGTGTACACCTTGTTCCTGACTTCTGTGGCATGTCTATGGCTGTTGCCAATCAGATATTGGATGGGATAAGATCACAGAAGCAGAGACAGGCAAAGGTCTCTTCACTAACAGAAAAGACTCTCCGGCCAGGAAAATCCAGCCCGACGAGCACTCATTCTCCGGCCCCATCTTACTCCAGCTCGTCCGCACCTCCCTATCAGCCAGGACCTGCCTCACCTGAGGCCACTGAGGCTGCCAAGGTTATGTACTCGAACCAGACAACACCAAGGCCTGGCCACCCCGACCGAACATCATCTAGCTCAACGGCGGCGGCGGCAGCCTCTGCGGCTATGTCTGGAGGACCTGGAGGGGCCCAGAGACAGCAGTCTGATTATGGACGTTATAGTGGGGGGTATGACCAGCAACAAGAGGATCCCTACGCTCAAGGGGGTCAATACGGCGCAGGTCAGCAGCGCAAGTACAACCCGGCTGACTATGCGAACGTCAACCCTAGCTACGGAGGACAACCGCCAGCCCAGGCTCAGCGACCAGTGCAACAGCAGCCAGCTGCACAACAGCCTCCTCCCCAGCAACCGCTGCCTCCGGTGCCACAACACCAGACTCAGCAGCAACAAGCTGGTTACCAGCAACCGCCAGTACCAGCACACCAGCCCCAGTCACCGGAAGCAATGTCTCCTAAGCAGCAGTCTGCATCTGGTGGAAATAAGGCACCACTACCTTTGGCTACAGACCCAGGTACTGGCCAACGGATCGGACTCGACCATTTCAACTTCCTGGCTGTGCTGGGTAAGGGTAACTTCGGTAAGGTCATGCTTGCTGAAACAAAGCGATCCCGCAAACTCTACGCTATCAAGGTGCTCAAGAAAGAGTTCATCATCGAGAATGATGAAGTAGAGAGCATCCGCTCCGAGAAGCGTGTGTTCCTGGTTGCCAACCGAGGCAGGCACCCATTCTTGACCAACCTGCACGCATGCTTCCAGACCGAGACCCGTGTGTACTTCGTAATGGAGTATGTTAGCGGTGGTGATCTGATGTTGCACATTCAGCGAGGTCAATTCGGCACCAAGCGTGCCCAATTCTACGCGGCAGAGGTTTGCTTGGCCCTCAAGTACTTCCATGAGAACGGTGTCATCTACCGTGATCTGAAGCTTGACAACATTCTGCTGTCACTTGACGGTCATGTCAAGATTGGTGATTATGGTCTGTGCAAGGAGGACATGTGGTATGGTTCGACAACAAGCACCTTCTGTGGTACTCCCGAGTTTATGGCTCCAGAGGTATGCCCATAATATCTTATCCCTTTTGGTTCTTTGTGCTGACCATTTTTAGATTCTTCTCGATAAGAAGTACGGTCGTGCTGTCGATTGGTGGGCATTTGGTGTCCTAATCTACCAGATGCTTCTCCAACAATCTCCCTTCCGTGGAGAAGATGAGGATGAAATATACGATGCCATTCTCGCCGATGAGCCTCTTTACCCTATTCACATGCCTCGAGACTCAGTCTCTATTCTCCAGAAGCTGCTCACTCGTGAGCCTGACCAGCGACTCGGAAGCGGCCCAACTGATGCCCAGGAGGTGATGAGCCAGCCATTCTTCCGCAATATCAACTGGGACGACATCTACCACAAGAGAGTGCAGCCTCCTTTCATGCCTCAAATTAAGAGTGCTACTGATACCAGTAACTTCGACTCGGAGTTCACCAGCGTTACTCCCGTGTTGACCCCAGTCCAGTCTGGTGAGTTCTGCATCATCCAAGTTCTTGATCTTACACTAACAATCGCAAGTTTTATCACAAGCCATGCAAGAGGAATTCCGAGGCTTCTCCTACACGGCAGATTTTGATTAAGTGACTGGACTAACAAGATTGACGGTTTTACAATATTTTATCGAGACAATAGAGCCGCGGTGGGGTTGTTGTCTTGTCTATCGGATACCCAGGGGCGATAGTGAAACAGATGGATGGTCGGACACCATGGGCAGGTGATGTCGGTACAGCGAACCTAGGATGGGCATCTTATCTAGACGCCCTCTATCCACTTTCGCTGGTTCGCTATAGCGGGTTGGCTTTCAGGATATTTGTCGTTGGGCGAGTAAAACGTACGAGGGCATGGTCAGTACCGTGGCATATTGGGATGGTGGAGCAAGCGACTCTAGCGGTAGATGAGTATCGTTCACAGCAGCATTTGAATGCATGTTAGTTAATAGAAGCGAGAGAAGAGATATCAAAAATGGGTTGCAGGCGATGCTCTCTGTCATATTTTACCCTACGCTGTGGTGATTGATGGCATATTCTTCGACAAGGCCTATATACTGCTTCACGATTCGATCTCACTTTGTCACAGGTGCATTTGTAGGTGTGAAGAGGCATTGTCATGTTTTAGATATTTTTTTGACTTGTGTTTTGTTTATTCCATTTCTACCTCCGCCTCTTTCTAGTTCTTCTCTATCGTTCTACGATGTGTACTCCTTCTGCAAGAGCTTGGCAATAGTGTTAAGTCTATGGCATGTTAGTATTCGCTTCGAGATGTACTTATTGGACTAAAACTTACTGGATGTTGCTGGTACCCTCATAAATGGCACCGATCTTGCTGTCACGGAAGTACTTCTCAGCAAGACCCTCTCGGACGAAGCCCATGCCACCCATCCACTCAATGGCGGAACTACTGACGCGACCGGCGACCTGAGAAGCATAGAGCTTGGCCATGGCAGCATCCCTGACAAAGTCCTCACCAGCCTCCTTCTTGCGAGCAGCAGTGTAGACGAGAGCGCGAGCGGCAGTAATCTCGGTGTAGGCCTGGGCGAGCTGGTGCTGCATACCCTGGAACTCACCAACAAGAGAGCCGAACTGCTTGCGGTCGTTCCAGACGTAGCGAGCAGCGTTCTCGAAAGCGCCAAGAGCCAGACCAGTCATCTGGGCAGCGATACCAATTCGGCCCTCGTTGAGAAGGGAAATGGCGTACTTGTAGCCGTGGCCACGCTCGCCGAGGAGGTTCTCCTTGGGGATCACAACGTCGTCGAAGTTGATAACGCATGTGCTTGAGGCGCGGATACCGAGCTTCTTCTCCTTCTTGGCGATAGAGAAACCCTTGGTGCCCTTCTCGACGACGAAGGCAGTGATGCCCTTGTAGCCCTTGCTGGGGTCGAGGTTGGCGAAGACAATGAAGAACTCGGCCTCCTTGGAGTTTGTGATCCACATCTTGCTACCCGAGATCTTGAAACCGTCGGCGGTCTCAGTGGCTCTTGTGGCCATGGCGAAAGCATCAGAACCAGAGACAGGCTCGGAGAGACAGAAAGAGGCGACGGTGTTTGTCGCAAGGCGAGGGAGCCACTTCTTCTTAATAGCAGTGGAAGCATACTTGATAATAGCGGTGTTGCAGAGGGTGTTATGCACATCAACCAGGACGGAAACAGAGGGGTCTGCGCGGGCAAGCTCCTCAATGGCGATAATGGCGGAGGTGAAGTTCATGCCGGCGCCACCGTACTCTTCGGGGATCTCGATACCCATGAGACCCTGCTCGAACAGCTGCTCAACAACAGCAGGGTCCATCTCCTCAGCCTCGTCCATGTCACGCGCACGAGGAAGAATCACATCCGTAGAGAACTTGGAGACTGTGTCGACCATGGCGGCCTCGATCTCAGAGAGGTGGGTAATGGGTGTAGGAGGGACCTCGGAGATGTCGATGTGCTCATTGCGGCGGGTGGGTGTTGTAGATAGAGGGCGAGCAGTGTTGCTTAAGCGCAGAGTTAGCGATTGCTTCTTGCCATTCTCAAAACTGCACTCACAGGTTTATTCTCGTCAATGTTCGGGGAGCGGTGGCTCGTGTGGCAACGCGCTGTGTAAGACCTCGACCTCCCTGTAGCGCAGGGCGCACGACTCGAGTAAACGACGAAGACATGGCGAGATTCGTGGTGCTGCGGAGAGTAGTGAGGGAGAGCGGTGACTATGTGAGAAAGAAGTAAGAGAAGAGATGTAGGGGAGCTGAAGTGGCTAGGTTAGATTGAGGCGTGAGGCGGGTATGTTAGACGTCTGACGATCACAAGCCAAAAGCGACACCACCAAGACAAGCTCTTTGTATGGTATGAAACAAGAAGATGAAGGCGATAAGAGAACAAGAAGGTCAAGATGTCAATTATATTAGCCTCGGTATATACAAATCATCCATTGCCCCCCCCATAGTTACACGCCATTCCCTTTACACGGCTGAAGCGGTTGAATAATCTAGCTGTTCGGCCTAGACCAGCCGAGGATAACCACCGAGGTCGAGGATGTCTTCGGTTGTACAGCGGTAATGGAACTTGAGTTTGTTTTGACTTGGATCGATTTGGGGAAATCTGTTAGCCAATGCGGGATGGGAGATGGGGAGGATTGCGGGGTGGGAAGAGATGCACCGGCGATTAACCGCTGACGTCAAAGATCAAGGTGGGGCAGATAGATCGTGGCATGTGATCTGCTGTGCCCGGAGAAACGGAGCATCCGATACTCTGTAGCACGTGACAGCGGCAAGAGGCTGAGATTTTGATATTGGCATTGGATGAGCTTGAGATTGGGACAGGGAGAGGCCGATTACGGGATCAATTCAATCACTTCCCACGACAATTCGACCCAATCCAACCATCAACGACTCGCCCAAAATGGTCGGCTCCATCCTCCGCCAGTTCTTCTCCCAGGCGACTCGTCGTCCCCTCACCACAGCCCTCTCAACACCACCAAGCCGCCTCATCCAACCAACCATCCGAGCATTCACAACCTCAGCACCCCGCGCATTCGCTCCCACAACAGCTCGCCCAGCTACACTGAACCAGGTACTCCGCGGTATCCGAAAAGGCAAGCGCGCACGCCACGCTGTCTCTCCTGCTCTGTCCAACACAAATTGTCCTGCTCTGAAGGGTGTCTGTCTCCGTGTTGGTGTTGTTCGACCCAAGAAGCCCAACTCTGGTGAGCGAAAAACCGCTCGTGTGAAGCTTTCCACTGGAGCTGTTGTTACGGCGTACATTCCTGGTGAGGGACACAACATTCAGCAGCATAGTGTTGTGTTGGTGCGAGGTGGACGTGCACAGGATTGTCCTGGTGTGAGATACCATCTTGTTCGAGGAGCTCTGGATCTGGTATGTTTATTGCCCGTAACCCGAATTCAACTTCCGGCTACATCTATAATAAAATTCCACATACTAAGTACTCCAGGGTGGTGTTGCGAGCCGAACAACAAGTCGAAGCAAGTACGGCACCAAGAAGCCAAAGAAGGCCACAGTTGGTTAAGCAATTTTGCATACGGAAATCAGATGGACGAACTAGGTTAAAAGATGGCAGAGCGATGATACAAGATATGTGTCAAAACCAATAGACCTGGCTGCGGCCATGTAATGATACTTACTGTACACTATTTCGAGCATTCAAGAAAGCATTCAAACGATCCCAGAACATTCTTGATTCATACACTCTACATGATCAAAAGCTGTCCAAAGTGCTTCAAAACCAGACGCCTGTTGTTGGTTACCGTAAGAACATCACCCAATGCCGACCCATTGTGTGCAGCCCAGAAATCATGCAGACAATCTACCGAGCATTACGACCTGTATGATACAACCCTATACAACCCCATGTTATAATAATGTTTTTTCTACTGTTGCTTCTCGTAGCCATTGGGCTTCTCCATGCCGTTGAGCTCGAAGAATCGGGAAGTGCCTGTTGCTTGGTTAGTTTATGATTTTGAAACAGTCTTCGAAAAATTACTCACAAGAGTAGCCCTTCCAGTCAAAGTTGTTATCAGGGTTGCAGTGGCAACGGAGATCCAGACGTCGCTGCTCGTCGGTGGGGCAGTGAGTGAAAGGAACGTGGTAGTAGGCAATATCCTCGAAGAAGTGAATCTGCTCCTTCTTAAGGAGAAGACCAGCAGCGATAGAGTGGACAGGAGCATCACCCCATCGCTCATAAAAGAAACCACCGTCCTTGTCAAGAGACTCGAAGAAATCGAGGTAAGGCTTGCTTCGGAGCCAGGACAAGCTACCAACCTCAAAGTTGGACCACTAAACTCAATTAGCCGTGAAACAAGTGACAACCAGAGTTTAACTTACGAAATGGCACTTGTTGTAGTTCTCACCACCGTCATCACTGAGGAAACGCATAGAGTTATCGGAAGAGATGTGCTCAGGGTGGTTCTGCATGAACTTCTTGGTGCTAGCCCAGAGGGTAGGAATCGTGTCGATGTACTCGTAAAGAGAGAGAACGAAGCTGTACTTCTTGTTGTTCTCGTGCATGACACGGAAGGGGTCGTAGTGGATGTCGCAGAAGAGCTTGACGGAGGGCTCAACACGCCAGTAGTACTCGTAGTTCATCATGAGTTCCTGTCGGAAGAAGAAACCAGACTCGAATCGGCACATGTGACGGTAGCTGATGGAATCACCATAGATAATCTTTCGCTCGTGCATATCCTCACGGACCTTGCGGGCCTTCTCCTGGTCAATCCACTCAGGGAAAGACCAGTGCTCCTCGGGAATCAGACCGTAGTGAGTCTTACCAGAGCAGAGAGAGGTGGTGACCTTCTTGAACTGCTCATCGAAAGGCTTGTCATTGAGGAAGACCCAGTCGTAGTTGTATCGGCGGTTGAAACGATCCTCGACTTGTCGAATGGACTCGGCAATCTCCCAGACGTCCTGGTTTCGGGCGAGAGTGACAAATGTAGCGTTCATACGAGGGCCGGGAGCAGTGCCCTGAAGGTTGCTCCAGCCAGGGTCGTTGGGGGACATAGCCAGAGGAGCCTCAGCAAGCTCGCCTGAAGCAGGACCCTCCTTGGGGGTCTGAGGAGCAGGGACAGCGGGGGCATCGGCACCCTCGCCGGCGGGCTTCTGAGCGGGAGCATCGTCCTTGGTAAGAGCAGTGTCTCCCTCCTCAGCAACAGGTGCTTGCTGACCGGGGAAGTTGACGTTGTTACCGGCATCAGGGGATTTGGGGATGGTGCCAGGAGCTTGCTGCTGGTTGCTGGGGCTTCCAGGACCGCCTGGGAAGGAACCGACACTACCAGGAACGGGGATGGTATCGATCTTGGAATTGGAGAAGAAGTAGAACATAGTGAGCGTCTAAAGGAGTCGGGTTAGCAGGTGGCAACGTAAGCCATCATGAGCATCAAAACTCATGGGACACGAATGAATGAGGTGGCGTACGAAAAGCGCGAGCGCAATATAGCGCACGTAGCGCGTATGACCTGCAGCCATGGCGAAAAAAGGATTGACGATATAAATCGTCTATACAAGAAGAGTTCAAATGAGGTGGGAGGTTTGAACAGAAAACAAAGAAGAAAGATGGATGATCCAAAGTCGATGTTTCGGTCGCAGCGCGCACGGGGAAAAAGACACCTAGAGCACCTAGTAGCCCGCCTAAGCAGTTACGTTAGTAGGGAGCCAGGGACTGAGGGGCTCCAGTAAAAGGAACGGCGGCCGGTGATCTCTGGGCTAAAAAAAGATGGTCTAGTTAGTCGTCCTTCGCCAAGTGAAGAACAAGGTCAATATCGTGAACCAGAACAAGTAATTAAGGAGAGAAAAAGATATGGTTTACGATGAAGGCTGAGGGCCCACGAATTGACTACGTGCAGGAAAGTATCTACTTATTCTAACAGAAAAAAGACAATTGAAATCAATGGCACGCAACAAGTTGCTAGAGAGCACTGGAATGAGATGAACAACGTGTTCTGGGGGAACAGGCCCAGCCCTTGGTCGTCAATTCTAGGCAAAGTCAGGTACACACGGCGACTAGAGAGAGAGGCACAGCTTGTCCTGATAAGAGGAGGATGACTCGAGGTATCGTCGGCAGGGGTTCGGAGGTAAAATACCTGATCTCCAGCACTTGGCAGCACTAGAACGAAGTATTCGTCAAGTGATATGTACTTGGTATCCCCTGGCGTCCAGGGGGTGTGTCCCGTCTGTTAGCGCATCTCAGCTTCGATTAATGGCTTCTGTGTCAAACTATTGCCGAGTCCAGACGCTTTTAGGGAGAGTCTAATGACATCCAATGCAATAGCAAACTTTTTTCAGCTTATCCGCTCTCCCAAGCCCGTTCAAAGAAAGGTGGATTCTGTTCGTTGTCAAGATTACGACGACGTGCAATAGGAGGCCGATCTGTTCACAAGGATGCCCCAACCTTGGAAATCTCCATTGTCGTCGACTTGATTCAGATATAACAGCTCTTTTGGGTTGCGCCATGCGCCTCTTACAGAATGTTTAGGAATGGGGGATCTGCAGTCATTCAAGCCTCAAATCGAGAGAGTTTCTCTACAGCAAGTCGAGGCCTGAATTGGGAAAGGTGTTGCACGTCGAATGCATCACCAGTTTTTCTCGTATCGTTGAATGAGATGGAGGTGCCCCCTTTTACTTTTCCTGGGCTTGTTTTAGGTTGGCAGCTTACAGGAACCTTGCGTCAAAGGAACGCTGCAACCAGCCTGTAACAGTTCCCGATTTCTCATCTTCCATCTCCACTGGTACCGGTACGAGGTAGCCAATTGTTTATTGTTGATCTCCGAAGCCGTTCGTTCCGTTTTTGCTGTCTTTAGTTGACCTCCTCAACCTTGAATTGAGTCTCTCGACTGATGTCCTTGATCTAGGATCAATAACCTTATTCAAGCTCAAACTCATGATCCGTTCCGTATGTCTAATTGACTGACTGTTTATTCCCATTAAATGTTTCACCTAAGATCTGTAACTTCGCCATCAAGAGCCCTCTAAAAGTCGACTATCGTACCACGCGTGACCGATGATATCCACAGAATGGGAAGCCTGTCATGTTTAATAAAATAATCCAAGTCAATATCAATTGAAACGTCATTGAAGCC